>ML685769.1:39742862-39839188 GCA_007922175.1 Pelusios castaneus | reverse complement strand
GCATGAGCTTTCGTGGGAGAAAATCCCACGAAAGCTCATGCGATTAATAAATCTGTTAGTCTTTAAAAGTGCCACAAGACTCTTTTGTCAATTCCTAAGGTTTTCATAGCCCTGAAGTTCTACTGGATGTAATGTTTAAAAAAGTTAAAAGACAGGGAACCCATTAGGAAAAAGCATAACAGAAAAAAAAATCACAGCTTGATCTAATTTTAATGACAGCATTGATTAAGGTCATTTTTGTGCATATATCTTAAAAATCATAACAGCTGTATGAGCATATCTGTAAGGTCTTTTTAGCATTAAACTCTGAATAGAGATAGAGTTTCATATAATGTTTCATAGTTTTCATATACTTTAAGGTCAGGCAGGGCCATTAGATAATCAAGCTATCTCAGAAAATTAAATTTTACACAGTTACCCTGATGTTGAACTCATAACTTAGGTTAGACTAAAGGATTTTAGCCCTCAGGAGTCTAAACTCCTAAATTCTCTGTCACAGGCAGAGAATAGGACTAACTGAAATGTCCAACCAATGCTCAAGCTGCTGCAATGGTAGAAAATTGATTAGGTAGGAGCTGGTGATCCGTGGTCTATGCCACAGAGGAAAGTGAAAAAACCGCAAAAGTTCTTACCAATCTGAACTGGGGGAAAAATGCCATCCCAAGACCTGGTGTTCAGTTGGATAATGAGTGTGTAAGAAAGACACCAAACAAGCATAGAAAAAAGAGGATTCTCTGTACTACCTCAAAGCCTTGGTCTACCCCATCTAGTGTCCTATCTCCAACTGTGGTCATCCACGATGCTTCAAAAGAAGGTAAAAAAACCCAATCCAGAATACTTCTGTGCCTTGAAGTGACCCTTGTAGGCAACTGGCTGAAGCCCTGAAATAGGTGGTTTGGTTACAGTGATTAACTTAAATGCAGACCTACAAGAGTTATGAGCATGTAGAGGGCAATGTATAGTTTCCTATTCTCTCCGTGGCCCACAAACGAAGCAAATGAACAGAGGAATTCCTAAGTCTAGAAGACATCACCATGACTATTCAACCTCACCCCTCACACACACCTCCAGAGGGTAGAATTATTCCCAGATGCTGTGTTAAAGCATATCTTTTAGGTAAATATCTAATCTAATTTTAAAGATTCTGACTGATGGTGAGCCCAGTACTGAAATATTTTAAATAAAGTAGAACACTTTCAACAGGAGAGATTGAGAGAGAATTTCCTCAGTGTATTCCGTAGTTCAGTGGTCACATGAGAGGGGAGATGCCCACATTCACATAAGGCAGAGGGTAGAACTGAACCCAATTTTCTCACATCCTCGGTGAATGCCCTAGCCACTGGGCTAAAAAATATAAGGAGCCTACTTCATTCTGATCCAGTCAATTGCAAATGGCAACAAAATCAGAAAACAAACTTTCTGGCCACAACTATTTGGTGAACTTGTCAAATTTGCTAATAGTTTCAGGCTAACCAAAACTGCATTTTCTGGTGAATAAATCATTAGACTGAAAAATTTTCCCTAGCTCTACTCAGCATCTCTTGAGAGGAGCTCAGCACGTGGCAAAAATCAGGTCTTTACAATATACTGCAATACTACCCCTATTTAATAAACTGTGCAGAACAGTCTTTGGTACCACTCTCATCAGTAACTAGCAACACCAAAGAGATTAATTAATTAATATTTCAGTAGCATTACTAATTCCTATCCCAATACATAATAGTGGGGGTGGGAGAAGACTTTGTGCTAACGCTTGTTAGATATTACAGTAACACCAGTGACAGAAATTAAAAATGGCAATTTTTTATTATATGTGCAATACTACAAAATAAAAAGTGAAATCCTAGCCACTGTAAGTCTCATAGACTCAAAGGCTATGTCTACACTTGCAAGTTAGGTTGACTTAAGGAGGCTTAAGTCAACCTAACTTAGTCCCTGTCCACACCAGGCTTTCATTAAGTCAACTTAAGAAATTCCTTAAGTTGACTTAATGAAAGATTAGGTCAACTTAATAAGAACCATGACCTAAGCACAGTGTGGACTCTTAAGTCCACTTTATTAGGTCGACCTAAGGGCAGTTAGGTTGACTTACGAAGTCCCTGTTCAGGGGAAGCACTTTGTTAAATCGACCTAATAAGGTCGACTTTAGTTCGACTTAAACCCAACCTTATTAGGTCGACTTAACAAAGTCGACCTAACTTTTTGTAGTATAGACATAGCCAAAGACTCTAATGTCAGAATGGACCAATATGATCATCTAGTCTAACCTTCTGCACAACACAGATCACAGAACCTAAGCCAGCCACTCCTATAATAAATAAGTGAATGTAATTTAACCTCTTATATCAGCGGGGCAAGGATTTTACCTAATGCCTGCATTACATATGTTTATTCTAAAGATCACTGCTATTCTTCACTGTAACATTTCACTTGTAGCTATCACAATAGTGCTGGGGCCTCTAAATGCTATCATACTGCAAAGAGCAATTACAGTAGTCCCATTTGATATCAGCAGAACTACAGTACTCGTGTGTTTAAATTTAACTATGTGCATAAGTGTTTTCAGAATTGGGGTATAAATTTATATCATTCAGTTTTATAAAACTTCACATGGAGGAAGCTTGTTAGATATGAATTTGCAATGCAATATGGCAGCAAAAATGTGAATGTGAGTTTAGGCTACATATCTATATAACTAAACCACAGTTGGATATATGCACGGCGGGACGTGGACGCAGCTCCTGCGTGCACATATAACTGATACAGCTATGCGCATGCAGCAGCTGAATCCACGTCCATGCCGTGCATAAACCTATGGATTAGATAGCTCGCGCGCATGGCTGCCCTCCCGCCCACCCAGCGGCTCTCTTACACTAATTCCCGCCCAGCGGCTATAAGGAAATTTTTGATTAAATCTTTTCAATTCACCATTTCATGATTTTGTGGTTTTTAATTTGCATAATTTTACCCCTTGAACTCCAATGTTTTTCTTACTTATGAGTGCAGAAACTCAGGACACTCCACCCTCCATCATTTCTCATCCCTGAAAAGTTTGGAGTAAACACTAAGTGATTACCATTCTTCAATTTGCGATTCTTTAGAGAATCGGAGGTTTACTGGTGCATAGCTAATGCATAGGAAAGTGATAGCTTCTGATGAGACAAGACTTCTATTTACCCTGTACACTCTCTCGTAAGTTAAATGAAAATACAAAGGGTAATACAATTTTTAAAAATGTGAATTTCCTCCCCACTTTTTAGAGGAAAATTCCCCTTCCGAACTATTCTTTGCCCGTACATACAGAGATTGATTGAAGTTTCTAGAAAGCACAGACTAATCTTAATTAGAGACCTGGTTGGCCATATCATGAAGTGTAAATTCATGAAGCCAATCAGAGGAATTAAAAATCTGTATATATTGCAGTGGACATTCAGTATGTACAGATTTTTAATTCCCCTGATTGGCTTCCTGCACATTTCTGTATTCCTGATCACAGAATCATACAATATTAGGGCTGGAAGGGACCTCATGAGGTCAACTAGTCCAACCCCTGTGAAAAGCAGGACTACTCCCACTAAATCATCCCAGCCAGGGCTTTGTCCAACCAGGCCTTACAAGTTTCCAAAGATGGAGAGTCCACCTCCCTAGGTAACCCATTCCAATGCTTCACCACCCTCCTAGTGAGAAAGTGTTTTTAATATCCAACCTAGACCACCAATGAAACCATTGCTCTTTATTCTGTCATCACTGAGAATAGCCTAGCTCCTTCCTCTTTGGAGCACCTCTTCAAGTAGTTGAAGGTTGCTATCAAATCCCCACCTCCCCAGTCTTCTCTTCTACAGACTAAATAAGCCAAGTTCCTTCAGTCTCTCCTCATAAGTCATGTGCCGCAGCCCCCTAGTCATTTTCGTAGCACTCCGCTGGACTCTTTCTAATTTGATTAAAACTTCTGTTCTGTAGAATGTATATAAAATAGTATCTAAACCTTCTGATGTCAAAGATTATAGTGATTTCAATAGTTAATATCTGAAAATATAATGAGAGATAATAGGTGAATACAACAAATAGATGAGGCAGCACAAGGTAACCATGTGATCATTAGCATAAAAGACAGCTGTCACACCTTTCACATACAGCTGACCACTTATCCTTTTGGTTCTTGCTTAGTCAGGTTCAGTGGCATGCCATCTACATATGCTAGGCATTCACCGAATGTCGGACACCCATGTGTTGTCCAGCTGGTAGCCCGTGGGCCAGATCCAACCCATTGGAGGACATTTTGTCGACCTAAATGGGATTCTCCTCACAGCCTAAATTCACATGCACAGTATATGAACAGTCACACAACATGGAGGATGCCATTTTGGATCACCTAAGGCAGTGTTTCTCAATGACTGATCTGTGTACTTGCGTTGGTCCCTGACATCTCCAAGGTATAATTTAAGAAGCAACAAGCCAGACCCCAATATCAAAATGGCTGAGAAACATTGGCCTAAAGTAGTGGTTCCCAACCTTTTTGGCTTGAGGACAACAAATATCATTTTTACAACCCTGAAGGGCCACCAGTCTCTACCACCAGGCCCCCACCACTGCATCCAGACAGAAAAAGTTCAGCAAGGAGGCTGCCTAAAGCATGCAAATAAATTGCTGCATTCCTTATTTAAACTGTCATGTCATGTCACTGGTCATGTTACATATATTTGACTCTCATTCTAGCCTTCTAAATTAATCCCTTCGACTTTTGTGTCTCTTCTCTTATCTCCCTCCTGCTTGGTAATATCTTTCTGGTATTGAGGTGACCAGAGTTGATTGCAATATTCCAAAGTGGCTGATCAGGAGCCTAGGCCTTCCCCTTCAAAGCTGTATTATTAGCTTGAAATGGGCCTACTAGCTCTCACCCCATAATATAATGCCTCTATGGAGGTAGCCCAAAATAGTAACTGATCTTTTTGAAGACTTAGTCCATTGAGATGTAATATTCAGTTCTCTGTCTGTTCCTTAGGCCTATGGTTCTTTTGATTTCTACTCAATATCTGTGTTTAGAATAATATATCCACATACGAAACAGCTCTACTGAAAAGATAGAAAAACTCCCATCAGCACCTGCTCTTTGCATACCAACAAATTATATATATGTTACATTCCAACAACTAATTAACTGTATTCAAGAAACAGATTTCACCACTGATACATTTTCAGCATATATAGTTTCAAAATTGTATATAACATATTACATTTACACAGTATTATTCATAATTACAGCAGCTAGCCTTCTAGAACAGTGTTCCTCAACCTTTAGTGGACCGGGGAACACATAAAGATATTAAATATTTTACATGGAATACCTGATGAAAACATTCTCGAAAAAGCTAGTAAGAGTGGAGAGAGATAAATGCCCCAATCGCAGCAAAGCTTCCAGGTGTGCATCAACATCTGCCGCTGCATACCTGGGAGCTTTGCTGTGGCTGGGGCATTAAATTGTTCCTCCCCATTCAGCTTCTCCCCCAGTGAGGAGGAGTCAGGGTGGGTCATGCAACACCTGCACTATGTCTGAGGAGGACCCGTGTTCCACAGAACACCAGTTAAGAAATACTGTTCTAGAAGCATAAAATTTGACTAATTAAAAATTCTGAAAACATTCCACTTTGTGATTTCTTAGTTTCTCTGCAACTAGCTGAATAACCAGAATGCTTATTTTGATCTACTCATTGTCCCTGAGTTTACTCCAAGGATTCACTTTCACACAGCAAATCATACTGCAGTAAACTAGAAACTGCTGCCTTAACCTCCCAAACCATCCTCACTAGCCTAATTAAATGTTCACATCCCCAGAATGATATGACGTCAATGCAAGTAACTTCATGGTCTGACCTTCCATGGGAGGCAACTAGAGAAAGATGTTGGAAAATAAACAAAAAATGTGTATATCTGCTACAACATTGAATAGTGTAATGCAGTTTTCATGTCACACACTTAAGTACTGTGCAGTCACTGTTAAATTCTCACTGCAGACCCTAGAGTACTCAAAGCCTTTTAGTGTGTGATATATAAATTGAACCTCTCTACAGCAACCTTATAATAAAAGCTAACTGCATAGAAAGTTCTATCAATATTCCTTCTGCGGAAAGCTAAATGTTTACTGCAGCATTTGGAGAATCATGGTTCTGTATACTCTGTCAAATGAATTCTGTTTTAAAAGTATTAAAACTCTGAATCTTTTAAAAAGGAACAACAGAAAAACAAAATATTACTCTTTAGTATTGTCAGCAAATGGACTTTTGAAGCTTTGGACTTCGTATTAAAAATTTCCCAGGCCCTATATAAAGAAATTATGTAGCTTGCCCCCACCACACAAATATTACATGTCATGAATTCAAACTCACCATTTCTAACTAAAAGGCTGTTTGGAGTTATGACTCACCTTGTCATAGTAAACTGACTGTACATCTATTAAATAAAATTGTTGAATATAAGAGAGAAAGCAGAGCACCCTATGAAAAAAATAAAAAAGGAATCAGTTTCCCTATTACTAATTCCCATATACTCATTGTTCTTTGGAGGTTGAGGTATACCTGTAGTAAGAATACACACTACTGATGAATTTAGTAGCAGCATCAAGGAGAGATTTAAATTCAGCCCTCACTAACATCATAAATCAACTTAAAGGAAGACAGTAATACATTGATCCACTGTGCAAACAGAAGCCAGTCTACGTAAAAAGCCATACCATCTGAATTCCAACCACTTATTTAAACATACCCTCACTGTGCCTGCAAAGAGTTAGTGTACTAAATCAGCTTATTGTGCTTGCAATCAGCACTGAGATTTGGTTCTGCAAGTGCAACAGATTCTATGTATATTTTGCACCAAACAGTGCAAAGCTTCAGGGGAAAGTATACCTTAGCAATTGTTATGAAGCATGTTGTTGACGGGCAAGGGGCACCATTCACAGTGGAGATGCAACAATCCCTCTAACACTGTTTAGGGGTTTATACTGCTGCTTGTCATCATAGTCTCTGAGAGTCTTTCATGTAAAATCATTTGCATGAGCCACGCCCAAAGAGGATTTCATGGAGTCTTTGGCACATCTCCCTTTTCAGGAGAAAAACCCTGCTTGCAATAGAGTTTTTATATCTAATTATATACATTTTATTAATTTCCTTTTTTTCGTTGGTTGGTTGGTAGGTAGAGGTTAATTGGACAAAAAATGTGTTAGCGTGTTAGCACTCTAAGCGCCAGTCTTGCAGTGCAAAGGCTTTTTCAAAAAGAAAGGTTTTACAATGTTTCCTGCAAGAGATAAGACTCTGGATTCCACTGGTTATTTCTGAAAGATTGCTCAGTAACCAAATCCATTCAGCTGAGAATGCTTTATCCCAGGTCTCATGCACTGTCTGGGGACTTGTGATCACATTGCGCAAAAGTAGCACAGCTTTTGCAAGACTTTATAGATCAATAATCTGTCTTTGATATATTTGTTGTTTCTCCCATAAACCTGCACTGAACTTGACTGGGTGCCAGGGGAGGGATGAGCACAGGCGAGATGTACTTTAGGAGCCTAAACCATGGGGAATATGGACACTGCATTCTGCATCAGCTGGAGCCTATGCATAGTTTATACAGTGAATTATGGTAATCCGGTTTGGAAGTAATGAACACATGATGATTGTGGCCAGGTGATTCATGGGGAGGAAGGAACTAAGTTTCCCAGCAAGCCAGAAGTGGAAGAAGGCATTTTTGGATATTGATTCTATCTGGACATCCAAGTGAAGTGATGAGTTAAACAGAACCCAGATGCTTCACTTCACTTTTATGAATGGGAGCTATATGACTTCAACATCTCAGATAATTCTTCAAGGCTTGTCTTGAATCTTGCCTTTCCAGCCAAATGTCTTGAATCTTGCCTTAATTCAGCTTGAGCCATATGATCTTCAGAGCTGATTTCTGGTAGACATTTGAGACATTTACAAGGGACAGTGTCTGCATCATTTGACAAAGAGATATATAGTTTGGTGATACTTGCCCACTGTTGATTGTTACCTCCACAACATATTGCCGTCTTTCCCAATGGTCTCACGTAGATATTGAGGAGAACCTGGGATAGCATGGATCCTTTGAAGGAGGAGCAGTTACTCCTTACCACTCTGAGTTCTGCTGGAGAGGAATAATACTGCTGGGCCATCCACTCCTGCTGTGGCATACAAATGTGTTCTCAGTATCTTAAATACATTTTGGTATTAGTGAGGCCCTATCTGGAGTACTGTACCCAGTTTTGCCCCCCATGCCCCACCCATACAGAAAAGATGTGGACTAACTAGAGAAAGTCCAGCAGAAGGCAATAAAAATGATGGGGGGTGGAGCACATCACTTGTGAGAAGAGACTGAGGAAACTGGGCTTATTTAGTCTGCAAAAGAGAAGAGTGAAGGGGGATTTGATAGCAGCTTTCAACTATCTGAAGAGAAGTTCCAGGGAGGATGGATCTGGGCTGTTCTCAGTGGTGGTAATGACAGAACAAGGAACAATGGTCTCAAGTTGCAGTGCGGGAGGTCTAGGTTGGATATTAGGAAAATCTTTTTCACTAGGAGGGTGGTGAAGCATTAGAATGGGTTACCTAGGAATCTCCATCCTTAGCGGTTTTTAAGGTGCAGCTTGACAAAGCCCTTGGTGGGATGTTTTAGTTGGGGTTCATCCTGCATTGAACAGGGGGTTGGACTAAATGACCTTCTGAGATCCTTTCCATACGTAATCTTCTATGATTCTAGGTTTTCTTGGAAGGTGCTCCCTCCTTCCTTCTGTGAAAGGCAATTTAGCAGGTAGAAGGTAGCAGTTTGTTACCTACTTACAGCCTGATCCAATACCTATGAAGATTAGCAAAAAGGCTCCCATTGACTTCAGTGAGCCTAATGTGTGTTCTTGATGTATCTGACTAGAAATATAGGAAGTAATGATATTATAGGTACCTATTAATACAGAGAGAAGGGACTTGTTGAGATAAAACTTCTAATTTACAAAGATGTCCTTTAAAAGATAGAAGTGATGCACATCATTTCAGTTCCAGTATATGAAAACATAGTAATAGATGATAGTTTTAAACCCCATAAAGCCAATTCTTTGTCTTGAAAATAGGTTAAGAATTTTATGAAGACACGTCTAAGTAATGACAAAGAGCCAAACCAAAGCAGAAAATTGAAGCTTTTTTCCTCCAAGTGTGCTTTTATTTCACAGCATTCTGGCCCCTCTTCCTCCTTCAAATGACTATTTGACTCAGCTGGAGCAGCCATGCCTATCAATTCAGAATCAGTCTGTCGTTCACAGCCTACGCTATGTGGACTCCTGCAAGAGCTACAAATCCACTATACAGGACTGAACATGGGACCTTTGTGGTGATAGGGACATATTACACACCATTGGGTTCTATTCAATTCTGCTGGCTCACAGTAAATAAGACTCTTGAAAATACATCATGTGTAGACACTTAAGAGGTTCCTGGAAACAGAAGCATATCCATATGGATAGGGATAACTGTAGATCTTGTGGGCCCTGTGTAACATCTGCAGGGCACAACCATGTCACCTCTTTATTTGTAACCATGTCCTTCTCCCTCCATATGCAACTTCCAGACATGGTCCACCTGCCTGCAACTTCCCTTAGCTTCAGGTAAACTGCATCTACTTGTGAGACAGTACAATCCCTGATAACCCTTCTACAACCCCTCCCCCCCAAAAGGAAGGAAATGCAATTTAGCTAGAAAAGGAGCAGCTGAAGGGATATTCAGAGAATTCAATCTCAGATGTGGGCCACACCGAGTTAGACATCAACTAGATTGGGAATAGTACTATGGCCAGGGGATTGAGTAAATCTTCATACGTGCTCTGAAACACTGGCTACACAAGGACTGCAGCAGGTCATTCTCAAAGCAGGAAAAACAAGATTCTTCAGATGAATTATCTGCTATCAGTAGGTCACCCAACTTGGAGAAGGATGAAGAGAATTGCTGCAGTTTCTTGTCAAGAAGAGAACATGAGAGTATGATCTGCTGGAATAATTCATAATCTCACACATAGCTTCAGAACCATTTCTAATGTTATAGATATAATGCAGGCAATATGGTGAAATAACATGCACACTTTTTATGGTGTTAGAATTATGAATGTTTTGGAAGAAGACAGTCTAAATAGCCAAATTTGTATATCTGCCCAAATAAGGGTAGTTGTCCAAACTCCAATTATTGTCTAACAGGTGATTTATGTATATAGCATTGCAGAGGAAAAATGTAATTTGGTGGCCACAAATGTCCATGGGGAAAGTTACCAAACTGATTGGAAATTGTGCAGTTTTCTTCTCCGGCCTCTTATAGATCACCACACTGAGCTGTTTTAAGAGACAAGGGCAGTCTCTGTGCACCTGTCCTAGTAAAGGATATGTTGACAGGACCAGTGCAGATTCACTACTTGCTCTTGTCTGCATAGGGAGGCAAGAAGGCCTAGTAAATTCCAATATGCTAGCATAGGCGCCACGGTGCATTATGGGACCATTCCACAGCCTGGGGCTGAGGATTCCTGTAGAAAATACAGAGTACACAACCGAGCTGTTTAGACTGTATGTTTAGGAAGCATTTTGGAACAAAAGGATTTGGAACTTCATGCAATTTTTGTTGGGTGAATTTACTCCTTAAAATGTCACAGGAATTATGTCCTCAAACACTTCCCATCAAAATAGAAAAGTAACATCTATGCAGAAACTATATTGAAAATGGCAGAGATAAGATGCTTCAGCCAAAAAATATATATTAGAACAAGTTATCTTATCCCCAAAGCATATTTCTGAAAAAAATACTATAATTTCCACTCCATAGCTTCTTGCTTGTCAGCTTTAAGCATCTTAACTGAAAAGACCCCTGAACAAATGGGTTGTTCAAAATTCTATAGTATTTCTTATCAGAATTAGTCCTTGTGTCCTGGTCAAACTGTGTAATTCCACCCTGTTTAATTAAAAGTTACCTGTAATTTCATTTCAGTATTGAGTTGTAGTCCTAAATTGTATTGCAGTATTATTATACATCAGTCTTCCCCATAATGTGGAACATAGAAAACTGACTAGTCATGTGGTTCTGGCTCTCCTCCTTGTTCCTACTGAGAGAACTCATCATCACCTATCCGTTGATATCCCTAGGATGATTATCAGCCAGGGGAAAATCACTGATGAGACTGAAGATGGCTGAGGAGTCCAACTCATGCTCTAAATTTTCCACATGTATGACAGGTGCTTGCATGGAGAAAGCACAACTGCTGGCTAAAATGCTGTAAACTTTCCTTCCTCTTCTGCCATTTCTCAACTTTCTTCTCCTCTGGGACACTCACCCATCCACCCACCTTAACCCTCCAGACTTCCTTCCATCTACCACTACCACAGCCACTAAATTTTCTGCCACTCTGTGTCCTACCTGCCACTATTGGGGACAGGATGTGCAGATTGCAAAGTGAAATTTATAGGCATCTACAAGTGATTTGCAAATATGTAAGTTAGCTCATTAGATAATGTGAATATTATTTCACACATGGAGCTGCACAGAAATTGATAGCTATAAAAATGCCTTAATCCCCACCATATGCATAACATCATTACAGGGGAGTGTTGAGACTGGATGCATGAACTGTGTATTGTTGTACCTTAACATATGCAGATTCCTTTTAATTTAGTGAGTAGGGAAAAGGAGAGGGACAGGTTTCTGAAAATATAGGCCCCAATCTTCCATTGAGCTTTACATGGGTCAATCCCTATGATCCTGCACAATTCGGTGCAATTTCAGATTCACAGAGCACAGCTGGTGAAAAATATCATGAAAAATTAGAGTTTAACTTCTCTTTCCTCCAAGCATTATATGAATGAATTTTGATAACTGAAAGATCATAGTTCAAAGTGAGTAACTGATGTTACCAAAATATATTAAAAAACCTGCATAGCCTATAACCTTTCATACACTATGACCATCCAACTGATACTAAAGATTAGTGTACTGTGGAGACCCACCACTAGCAGTGTTGATGGTCGTGCAGACCCACCACTAGCAGTGTTGTTGGTCCAGGCCCATGTGCTGTGCAGCACTCGGATCCATGTGTTGTACAGCACTCGGGAGAAGTAATGGTTAAAGGGTAACTATAGAGCAAGGATGCAAGGTCAGAAAAATAGCTGCGGCGTGGGAAACCAAGGAATCAGTCTGAGCAAGGAACCAGTTTGGTAAATAAGAACTCAGCACAGCTGCATGATAAGAAGTTGTGATCAGGCCAAGAACTGAAACCTTGTTGATTTAGATGTGAACCTGTGAATGTGGAAAATTACCAAGTATACTATCTGTAGGGTATAAGAATGGCTGTAAGTTGCTAATAAAGTGATTTCGTGCTTGCATCAGCCGGAGTCCGTGCCTTCATACACCACAGTGTACCTTGCTACAGCACTGTAAATCTTTGCATTATCAGTACTTCTGTCAGGCCTTCAGGAATCTTAAGTAAAAATAAGTGAGGCTGAGAGAATTTTCACTTTTTCCCTTTGAACTCTCCTACAATTCCTTAGGAACATGTTAGAGTAAGCAATAATACTTCAAAACAAAAATACAATTGACTTTTCACCTGTTCAAGAATATTTATGATGATTAATTGGAAGAAACACTTCTTTAGAAGACAAGGCTAAAATGAAGAGGGCAATTTTGCCCTGGTAATTAAGTGTTGATTAGTAACTTGTGATGAAGGCAAAAAATAGCAATAACAGAAATGTAAGAGAAAAATTTACAGTATTAAGACAAAGTATTTAAAAAAATCAGCAATTACATGTTATCATGCCAGTTAAACCTTCCAAATCTAGATATTATAGTACTCTGTAAAAGAATCTATAAAGTTATTATTACAATTCAAAGGAGAAAAACAGTTATACATCAATTGTCCTTAAAACAGAAAAAACAAATAAAAAGATTTTCTATGTTTTACTAGTAGCCTTTCTTTGAGGCTTGATACCCAATGATTATCCACATTAGACTAGCCTATTCTTATCAATCTTGTTTTCATAGTGGCTTAGGCAGTAGCTGTTAGGGGGATTGTGAATGATACCATGTGGTATGTATCCCAAGCCACATGCCTTCAAAATAAGTCTGCCCTTTAAAAAGCTGGATTCGATAAAACTTTCACACCTTGGAAGTCAGCATAGCAACTAAAATTTTAATGTAGTGGGTATAGCACAGATGTGTGCAGCCTTTTGAGGCACAGAAGACGGAGTGTTTACTGCTCAGGTTCAAAATTCTACTTAATTCATTTTGATGCTTGTTACCAAAGTGTCAGTATATTGATGTGTGTGTGTGCTGCTGTCAATACACTAATGGTCTTGAAGCATTTGTTTCAACTGTCAGTTTCTGTGAGAATGGGCACTGAGCTCCAAAGCAGTAACTTATGTTTTTTGGGAAAGAATGAAGAGCCAGCAACCCTTATGTAAATCCTTGTTCTGCCATCATTAGTGGAATTATTCTGCAATTATTCCTGATTTCAAGGGGACTACTTGCTGAGTAAGATGCTACATGATGTAAATAAAATGGCAGAAACAGCACTCAACCTGTGTATGTATGTGGACTTGCCTTAAGGTCAATGAGAGCTGCTGGCCCAGTTTTTTAAAAGTAGGGTGGGTGCATAGCTGTGTGTGGATTTTCTATATGGCTCTAGGGGTATGTCTACACCTAAAAACCCTAAGTCGGCTTTGTTAAGTCTACTTAACAAGGTCGACTTAAATAGATTAAGTAAATTACTGAAGTGTTGCTACGTCTTATAGTATATTGAATATGTTCCTTTCTGATTTGAGGAAAATGCCTGCTTATGTGATAAATTTCTAAATGTCCTTAATGTTTTCATGCAATAAGAAGGTTTTGATTTACTCTAGTAGTAGAATTGTTTTCTTTACAGCAATCAGCAACCCATTAATTTGGAAGTATAACAATTCTTTCTAGATCCTGCCTCCACCAAACAAAAGCAGTCAGAGAAAATGCATTAAAAGACTATATTACAGATATTATGCTAATGTACTGTTATTTTAGAGCATTCGTTATTCAAAAAAGCAGACTAATCAAGGGTATATAGAGAAACTGAAATAAAGATAAACCAAAAGAAGTCTAAGTAGTACCAGTTTTGATGGTGGTTCGCAGGCACGTACTAAGAATTAAACTAAACAATACCCTGTTTTCCAACATGCATCTAAGCAATCATAAGAATATAATAAAGTTTTGACAGTTTTATCCTTGAGGAAGCATCTGCAATCACTATTGTTAATTATTGTTTTCTAGAGGTTTCACAATGTATTAGATGCTTTTCAAACAAAAGAACACCTAAAAAGAGAGGATAGGGGTAAGAGAAAAAACAAAAATAAGTTAACCAACTGAGTGTACAAAGTTTAAGTGACCAAATGACATATACACATGTATAGGCATGCAGGTATAAGCAACCTAAAATTACAACCCAAGTTGTTGTTGCCATCAGATATTTGTAACTGGCACCATCTCTAATATTGCAAATAGACTTCCAATGAATGTTATATATCACATTCAAATCCAGATACGGGTGATTTTTAGATCAGAGAATGTGACAAATTGCATTCCCTTACGTTGTGGATTGTGTATCATTCATGTTCACCCTTATGATGTAAGGGTGTATTATTTAATGGAAGTATGTCATGTAAGGTACTTTGGGAATGCTCATGACTGTTATAGTAATATGTTTCTTGCAATGTTGTAAGTATGATTATGAGGCTTTGCTATGTAATGTACCCTAATGTGTGTTTCACAGTTAAAAGAGATTCAGGCAAAACCTTTCAAGAGCAGAGAAGCAGTCTGCAGCTCACTAAGGCACGCATAAAACAAATCAGCTTTTCCAGGGACAAAGGACTGGCCTAGGCATCAACAAAGGATCAAAGGAACTCTCAGGTGGGCTATAGCCCCTTTTCCTTGGCCAGCTTGAGCCATGTTAAGGTAATGCTCAACTCAGGACATGGGTGAACCCATACAAGGATATTGTTTATTGCCTGACCCTGGGAGTGGAGGGGTGGGGGCAGAGAACATATTAAAAAGAACATATTTGCTGTGTTCTCTCTTTTCCATCTCTACCTACAAACACCACCAAGCAACTGAAATGCTGACCCAGGGGAAAGCCTGGCTGGAGGCAGACCAGCCAGTCTGAGGTGAAAATATCTAAAACTGTAAGTTTGCAGAAAGCGTTAAGCTTAGTTTAGAATGTGATTTGCCTTTTATTTACTTTTGATCAAATCTGACCTGCTTTCCTCTGACTTATAATCACTTACTTTTATTAAATACAGAAAAGTTTTGTTTTATCTAAGCAGTGCATGTTGTTTAAGGTTTGTTGAGGCTCCATTTGAAGTAACACGGCTGGTATGTATTAATTTTTTGATAAATTAATGAACCAATGACTTTACAGTGGGCAGCACTGACACTGTAAGATGTCAGTTCCTAGGGTTGCATTTGGGCTTGGTGGTGTTGACTGAGGTCATACCACCACATGATCACAAGAGTGGCAGGCCAGAAGCACTCACTCACTTAGTTGAGAACAGCTTGCTTGCCATAGGCTATGTGTGGGCTGACCCAGGAGTCGGGGTTCAAACAGTGGGGCAGGGTAAGATGGACTCCAGAAGGGATGGGGCTGACATGGTAGAGCCATTCAGATTGTAGGAGGCAACATCACAGAGAAGTATTAACAAAGCCATGAAAACAATCTTCACTTCCTAGAACAAAGAATAGTGGACAGGAGTAAAACTGATGGACATGAATGAAAGACTGATGAGGAAATAAGAGTAGAAGGCAATCTGATAACATGGTATTGCACTTACAGAATCAAAAACATGAGTTGAATTCTAGCAAGTGTCTCTAATAAGCTTTCAAGAGAAACAGAGTGGAAATGGTAACTGGGAGCTTACAGATTAGCTTTCCTAGCACCAAAGGATGGTTAACAACAGCAAAAAGTTAGGTGATACAATGTGGTCAACTTTTCTTCTGAACACACTCAACTTAGAAAGTGCCCCAAACTGCACTTTTGGGGATTTTGTGGCCCTAAAATCATGCCTGTATTGGTATTAAATACTGACAACGTAGTTGGCTACCTACAGGACTAGTGATGACACAGGCTCTACTTTAAGGACCATATTATGAACTTCTTACTTTGGTGTATCTGACACTAATTATGGGAGCAACTGCTCACCAATGAGAGTAAGGGTTTCACAGTTTAGGCTTAATATTACTACCCACTGCAAAATTGAATAACTGTGTATTATGGGCCGAAGCAAGACTCCAGTGTTTTCAAGTGCAGTTTTGACAAAATAAGGATCAGGCACCTTAAGAATTGGCAGTGTACACATATCTCTGGGAGATTGGATTCTGCCCCATTAAGTATTTCACTAGTATAAAATAGGTGCAAAATTAATACCTAAAACTCAGGGTTGGGAAAATGAGCTTTTCGAGGCATCCTTTTAATTTATAAGAAAAAGTAGTTGTATAGCATGAAGTTTCCAGAAGATAATATTTCAATAGTTATGGGGGGAAGGGAGGGAGGAGGAAAAAGAAGTCATTTCAAATGTCAGTTTATTTCATTTAAAGAGTTCCCTTAAAAGAGATTGTATCTCTCTGGACAGAACTTTGGTAAAGACAAAGTTTTAGAGAAATATGACTTGAGTAATAAGTGTCAGACACTATCAGATCTAGAAATAGTGATAAGCTCCAGCAAAGGGCACAGCTGAAGGCTTTTATTACTCTTTATGTACTGTTGCCTAAATGTTGTTAAAGAAATGCAATTACCAACTGAAAGCTCATTCATCCAAATTATTCAGTGCTACAAAGGAAACGTGACATGTAAACAATTTAGATAAGGATCCTAATCATCTAGTAGCACAAAGCATCCACAATTTTTCACTCAGAGTGCTAACACTGTTAACAGTAAGGCTATCGTCCTTGAAAAACTGGTTCAACTAACAGCATAGTAACAGCTACAGATGTCACACTCAAAACTTTCAAACCAGCAAAAACATTTTGAGACAAGGAATCTCTCTCAAACTGGTAAATACTTTCATAAGAGGAAAAACATTGCAAAGGTCAATTGCTTAACTTTGCATTGGTATTGCAGATTGAATTTTTAGCTTTAGTATTTATAGCAATCAAAGTAGGCATTTATAGCAGAGATTTCAAGCAATAAGATAAAAATCGTATTGCCAGAGCCTGGAGTATGGATGAACTGCACAGGACAACGGTCATATTCATCATGTATGCATAAAAGTGACTTAAAGCTCACCTTTGCATTCATGGTCACCCGAAAATAGATTAACAAAGGTGAAGGGTTACTTTAATTTACACCATCTACATATGGCCCTGTGGAACTGAAAATAGATCTCAGTGGCATTATGGTCATGCTCCCTTTTCTTCTCACCAGGTCTGCTTTTATATGCAGGAAAAATATGAGATATAAATACCCATAGACAGTGGTTATGTGCCACCTTGAGATCACCTTTGCTCTTCGCTAGTTAAGCCAATCATAATAGTCTGAGGCCTTTTATACACTACAGCCTTATCGCGTGGTAAGCGCGCAATAAAGCTGTGAGCGCACACATTGAAATGTGGCTTGTTGTGCGGCAAAGCCCTCTTGCTGCGCAACAAGTAAACTACCCAGACGAGAACGGTAACGCTTACTGTGGATCGTCTGTCATAGAATCATAGAATCATAGGGTTGGAAGGGACCTCACGAGGTCATCTAGTCCAACCCCCTGCTAAAAAGCAGGATCACTCCCCTGTCGCGCACTAGAGTCTGTGTGTGTACACTAAGCGTGTTAAACAGCCCCCGGAAATGTCCCAGAGTGCCAATCGAGGCTACTCTGGGACACTGGAGCTGTCATACTTGTCAATTTCCCTTCTCTAATAGAGCAGGGAAATTGACAAGTAGTCCAGGGTTGCTGGATCCCCAGTAGCAGCGAGGCTCCAGCCACCAGAGTTCCCAGGAACTCTGCTGCTGCGGGGTCCCAGGAATCCCAGCGGCTGCGAAGCTGAGGCCGCTGGGGAGGCAGCAATCCAGGCAGATGCAGAGCTCAAGCCGCCAGGGTTCCCAGGGCTTGAGCTCTGCAGCCACCTTGGTTGCCGGCCCCCGGCTCCGGGTGGCAGCCACCCGCCACCGCTGAGGAGCCCAGAACCCCGGCAGCTTGAGCTCTGCAGCTGCCTGGGTGGCTGGTTCCCCCATGGCAATGGGGCTCCAGCTGCCGAGAGTGCCGGCTCCCCTGTGGTAGCAGAGCCCCAGCTGCGGGTGAACCCCGGTGGCAGCGGGGCTCCAGCTGTGAGGAAACTCCTGCTGCTGAGGCTCCTCTGTCTCCGGGAAGCCGGCATTCCTGGCAGCTAAAGCCCCGCCGCCATCCCAGATGGTGCTGCTACAGTGCATGGTGAGATAGGAAAAAGGCAAATATAGCACCTATCTTCAAAAAAGGAAAAAGGGGATCCAGGGAACTACAGACCAATCAGCCTCACCTCAACCCCTGGAAAAAATCAAGGACCAGGTCTTCAAAGAATCCACTCTGAAACACTTGGAAGAAAATAGAGTGATCAGGAACAGTCAGCATGGATTCACCAAGGGCAAATCATGCCTGATTGCTTTCTATGATGAGATGACTGGATTTGTGGATGCAGGAATAGCCGTCAACGTGATATACGTCAACTTTCGCAAAGCTTTTGATAAGCGTCACAACATCCTTTGAGACATGGGTAATACTTACAGTTAGGGAAACAAACAGTAATTACGGGGCAGAGCTGAAAGACCCAAGTTTTAGCCTCAACACCCAATCCTGAAGTTAAAATATCACAAAAGCATCTCCTGCCCTTGTTATAAACTTGACCAGTCCTGACCTGAACTAACCACCACTGAAGCCAGTGAAAAGATGGAAATGAAAGTTAAATCAGGCCCTAAAAGAGGTAAAAAGTCAGTAACCAACACCTTCGTTTGCCACACTGAAAATTGCCCCTTTGGTTGTTAAAAGCACAGTTGTGTCTGAATAAAGGAGTGAGGTATATCACCTATTATGTCTAGCTAAAAAAAACTGTTTGTACAATTTATGATGGTAATTCTGTTTCTTAGTCAATGGCATTCAATTTCACAGCTGCATTGACAGCACATAGATACTGAAGTATTACATCCTGAAAAATCTCATCAAGTAAAAATTAGCTAAATTATAGCAAACAGAAAAAAAAGTTAATTATAGAGAAGGCTTTTAAAATCTTGCCTCAGGTACCTTTCACTTCACGTGTGAATAATCCCACTAAAGTAATGAGAGAAAAATCTGATGTGTTACATTTGGGGATAGCTCAGCGGTGGCTGGCTCCATGCTGATATACAGGAAACCCAGGGTCACAAGCCAGAAGTAGCTAGCTGTGCTCCAAGCCCTACTAAGAACCAGAAAAAGATGAAGTGCTGAGGAGTGCACTTCCCTCCACCCCCCATGGACATAGGTGGTCTTAGCTACGGGACAACCTGGGCATTTGCCCAGGGCCCCAAGCTGGGAGGGGGCCCCGTCCATGGGGGCAGGGTGGATACTGGGAGCTGGGGGCAGGCTCGGGCAGCATGTAAATCTCCTGGCTGCCCATGTGGTGCACACTCACGTGGGCCAAGGTGGGAGCAGCCAGGCCAGAGAGCAGCTCTGAGATGCTGGCTAGCTGAGGTGGGGGGCCACGAGGGAGTAAGTGGGTTGGGGAGTAAGTGTGCAGGGCAGTGTGCTGGTGGCGAGGCTGGGGGGCAGGTGCTGTCCTGGGGAGAGTCAGCGGGGGGCCAGCAGTGAGAGCCGGAGAGAGGTGGGGAGGCCAGCACTGAAGCCAGGGAGGGTGCTGGTGGTGAGGTTGGGGAGAGGAAGGGAGAGCTGGAGGGGGGAGGCGGCATGGGCCTGGGAAGTGGCTGCGGGGGAGGAGGGGCTGGCAGTGAGACCTGGGGGCCAGTGGTGGCAGGGAGGCCAGTGGCAAGACCCAGGGGGTGGCACCCGGGGGGGGCAAAAGTCAAGGATGGGGTGTGGGTGGACCTCATCCTTGACTTTTGCTCAGGATCCCAGATTCACTAAGTCCACCCCTACCTGGTGGAGCAGGCTCTCTTCTCTCTAGTATCCTCTGCTGACAGTAATTCCAGTTCTGCGATAGTTTGCATCTTCTTATGACTCAGTCCTCTGGGCCAGGTCAGGTTTTGTCACATCCTCTCCACGGTATTAAAATCCAACAGAAACAAGCGGTTGATCCCCCTGATCAGTTTACCAACCTTAGTTCTGGGCCAAGTGGTCTGTACATCCTTTCCTGTGGGCTTTCGAAAGTCTTTATTCCTTTATGTCAAGGGCTTCATGTCACCATCTCCAGTTAATGGTTTGCTCCCTACTACCAGAAGAGTCGCTGCAGAGTTCTTCCTTATAGCCCCCTTCTGCTCTCAACTTCCCATGTTCATAGCACACCCACCCTCTCCTCAACTGGGTTTACACATTAATAATGCCTCCTTATACTATTTTTCCAGTTTTAAAAATGCATTTGCCTGTAACAAAAATGCAGATTATATGGCAAGTATGTCCAGGAAAATGAATATAAAGCCTGGTGTGAAGTAAGAATCACCAAATTAATTTGCACAATAATAATCCTATTAAGATTACAAGTAGAGAACAATCAAATGGCTATTTAAAAATAATCCAGTTTTAGGAGACTTAGTTGTGACTCTTTAGAGTGAGATTATGTGATGCATTTTATTTGGTCACTTCAGGTACTTCAACACTGCAGCTGGGAGCAAGCCTTGCAGCTCAGGTGGACAGACTCATGTAGCTTGGCTATAAACAGCATTCTGGATGCTGTGGTTCAAGCTGGAACTTGGTCTCTCAAGTCCACCTGACCTCCTAGGCTTCAGAGCCCAAGCACCAGCCTAAACTGGAACATTCAGAATGCTAGGAAGCTCTCTGAGCTGTAGTGTAGACACACCATCCTTGATCACAAAACAGAGAAACCATTAGCAGCCATTTTACCAAGGAGATATCAGTCTGGAAGGAACTCATAATCATGTTTAAAATAAAGAGAACTATCTGATCATAAATTTAAGATAATCAGTCTGCCTGAGCAGGAATCTGCATTTGTTTGCATATGTCTACTTAGAAGGAAAGACAGCTGATTTAACAGTTTTAGTGACAGGGAAAACAGATCAGTAATGTATGAAAAGTTAGGGAGATATAAAAAAAACCTTAGACACAGAAGGCTAGAAAGGGTTAAAAGTGAGATCTATACTTGCTTTTAGAAGAACTAATTTAATCTAGAATCTAAACTGTGCAATGCTAAAGGTTCTAACAGCCATACATATTCCAAACACATTTTTAGTTAAAGACAGAATTATATCTAAGGACAAGTTTCTGAAGAAACTCCTTTGAAGATTTCTAGGGAGGGAAGCGATGAGACTTGAAGCATTTTTGATGAGGAGATCTGGGAGGGTCTTACTTCATAACACGAGTTCTGTGCTCAGTTTTTATAAAGATTTATATGTGCACACAGGAATGGATGGCCACATTTTAATAAAGTGAAATAGATTTGACTTTGAAAACATCGTATCAAAACAAGAAAGTTTAAACAACTCCTGCCTCTGACAGAGGGCCACGTCCAGACCACCTTGACATGGGAGACTCTGAAGAAATTTTGGGGGAGTTTTGCTGAGTGAGGACAGTAGAATTTGACTCATATTCAGGGTTTATCCATTTTACTTTCATCAAGGTGACCAAGTCAATGTGGGGATGTGCAAGATACCAGATTTGTACATTGTGCATTTTTGTAGTTGAAATTGGAGATTTTAATCAACTAGAGCAGAAAAGTCATTAATAATACCATTGAAAAACCATGTAGTTTCAAGTATCCCAAGCAATGTGATAAATAAAGTATCCCTGGTGCATAACCTTACTGATTCAAATTGTGAGAGAACCCACTTGAGATATAAAACTCCAGAGTGTGGCTTCAGCCCTTAAAGGGCCAGAACAGCAGGCATCTTCAGAGATGCTTCTAAATCCTAATAACCCAGAATGAAGAAAGAAAGCAGCCCATTCAAGATTCCAGTTGGAATAGCAGGGAAGGGAGTGGACCAAGCAACCCATGCACAAAAGAAACTCTAGGGAAGAATACACCTGCCTGGAACCTCTGAATCCTCCGAGGGTGGCTGTGTCCTATTGATCTTTAGCCCCTCTAAGGTTCAATGGCACATTTGCCTGTGTTAGGCATTGTATCCTGGCCAGATTCAAATTATGATCTGCTTACGTAGAGTTCCTTAGGTAGGTCCAAAAGAATAAAGTATTCTTTTCCTGACCCAGCTGTCATGTAGTGATGCTGATTGTTCTTAACACCTGACACATTAAAGCCCAGAACCCTATGACAAGGGTTTCTGAAGTCATTGTGTGTGTGTCTATGGGCTTCAGTGCAAGAGATATTCATGACCACAATTTGTGAAGGGGGTTCAGCACTTTCATAAGAAAAGAAATAGAGGAGTTATATATTTAAGCCATTACCAAGAAGAAAATTGGTTTGAATTTGTGTGACTTGTAGATTAAAGCACTTGTTTGTACTCCAGCAGTGCAAAAATGTTTCACTTATTTAAAAAAGAAAAATGATGTTTTCCAGCCACTCCTTAATTTGGACCAGTGTCTTTGTGTTTAATAATGTAAAGCATCTAACAGGCTCAAAATTAAAACTCTACTATCAAATGTCCTGAATAACGGCCCAATCCTGAAAGCTGCTGAGCATCCTCAACTTCCACTGAACTCAGAACTCTGCAGGGTGTGGCCCCATCTTTTTTCTGTACAATATCATGACTGGTGTTCTTACCCTGCCTATGTTTAGAGCCCTGCACAGATACAAATATATGGATCTGCATCCGATCTGCATCTGCAAGAAATGGTCCACGGATATCCATGTTGTATCTGTGGATGCAGATATAATGCGGATATCCACAGATATCCGCATATTTGCAGGGCTCTAGCCATGCACAGATAAAAATACGTGGATCTGTATCTGATCTGCATCTGCAAGAAATAGTCTGCGGATATCCACGGATTTGCAGGGCTCTATCTATGTTCTGCGCAGTGTCATTGGTATTCCAAAGGATACACGTACACTATAATGGCTTTGCTAAAACTCCTACAATTTACTGTGACACAAAGACTTCATTTAAAAATGTCCAAATATAGATAATTACATGGAAGGCTAAAGCCTCCATCTAATCCATTATGAGCTATTTAGAAGATTATAAATTTGTCAAAATAGTCCAAATTTGTGTCTATGGTGGACCCTAATGCTTTACTTGAAGCTGCTCTTTTGTCAGCTTTTTATATGTCTAACTATTTTTTCTATTTTTCATTACATTACAGTAACATTTAAAGAGGAAACACACATAAATAGCACTAAAATAGTTTACAGTATTCTGTTGTAACAAATCTGTGACAACCTCTGACTTCACAGCTGTCACTTCATATGCTGGACACCATGGCCACTCCAAACCTAATGGTGGCAACAGAGACAGAACTTCTATCTTTATGCTCCGAAGTCACTGGGTTCTAATATTTGAGCTAAAAGAAAATCCCCTGTGCCCATTACCTGTACAGTATCCATTACATACCACTGAACAGTTCAGAATCCATTCAATATGCAACCATTGCCTTCTGATGTCTCATATAGATTGTAAACTCTCTAGAGTCTGGGGTTTGTATTTTATTCTGTAAAATATCGTAGGTACTTACAATACTATGGGCAGATTGTGATATCCTTACCTTTTACAATTACCTTACTCCATAAATAGTTCCATTTACTTCCATGGAACTCTCAGGGTGCAAGGTAACATTCATCATGAATAAGGGTACCACAGTTCAAGTCCATAGTAATAATTAGGGTCAATTTGCATAAGGTAGGAAGTATAAACATGCATAGCTGAACAAATTAATGAAAAAACTGGAGCCAAATAATCCACATAGTCTTTCCAGGCCCTCAGGAACTGGGCAGATATTTGGCAGGTGGAAGAAATAAGAAGAAAACAAAGAAAGAAGAAGTGGGACCATTAAAAATTGAGGATGGGGTGGAGGTCAAGGATAATCTAGGCATGGCTGAATGTCTAAGTACTTTGCCTCTGTTTTTAATGAGAGTGAAGATGAGCTGGGGGATAGAGGTAGGGTAGCTAATGGGAACAAGGTCATGAAAGTGGAAATCACCATACCTGAGGCAGAAGCCAAACTTGAGCTGCTGGGTGAGACTAAATCGGGGTGGGGGGGGGGGTTACAATCTCCATCTGAGGCTATTAAAGGAATTGGCTCATGAAATTGCCAGCCCATTAGCAAAGATTTTTAATGAATCTGTAAACTCAGCAGTTGTACTGTATAACTGGAGAATCGCTAATATAGTTCCAATTTTCAAGAAAGGGAATAAAAATGATCCGGGTAACTACAGTCCTGTTAGTTTGACCTCGGTAGTATGCAAGGTCTTGGAGAAAATTTTGAAGGAGGAAGTACTTAAAGCTATAGAGGCTAACGGCTTTACAAAAGGTAGATCATGCCAGGCCAACTTGATCTCCTTTTTTGAAAGGATAACAGATTTTTTAGATAAAGGGAATGCGGTGGACCTAATTTACTTAGATTTCCTCAAGGCATTTGATACAGTTCCACACAGGGAGTAATTAGTTAAGTTACAGAAGATGGGGATTAATCTGAATATAGTAAGGTGTATATGGAACTGGTTAAAAGGGAGGCTACATCGGGTCATATTGAAGGGTGAACTGTCAAGCTGGAGGGAGGTTACCAGTGGAGTCCCTCAGGGATCGGTCTTGAGACCGATCTTATTTAAACTTTTTGTTACTGACCTTGGCACAAAAAGTGGGAATGTGCTAATGAAGTTTGCGGATGACACCAAATTGGGAGGAATTACCAATACAGAGAAGGATTGAGATACCGTACCGAAAGATCTGGGATGACCTTGTAAACTGGAGTATCAGGAATAGGATGAAATTTAATAATGGGAAGTGCAAAGTCATGCATTTAGAGACAAATAACAAGCATTTCTCCTATAAGTTGGGGATGTATCAGTTGGAACGGACTGAGGAGGAAAAGGATCTCGGAGTACTGGTTGATCATAGGATGCTTATGAGCCACCAATGTGATGTAGCCATGAAAAAAGTTAATGGGGTTCTAGGATGTTTCAAGTAGAGACAGGGAGGTGTTAGTGCCACTATACAAGGCACTGGTGAGATCCCATCTGGAATATTGCGTGCAGTTCTGGTCCCCCAGGTTTAAAGAGCATCAATTTGAATTGTAACAGGTACAGAGAATGGCTACAAGGATGGTCTGTGGAGTGGAAAACCTGCCTTATGAGAGGACACTCAAGAAGCTTGGCTTGTTTAGCCTAACCAAAACAAGACTGAGAGGGGATATGATTGCTCTCTATAAATACATCAGAGGGATTAATATCAGGGAGGGAGTGGAATTATTTGAGTACAGCACTAATGTGGACACCAGAACAAATGGTTATTAACTGTCTATCAAGAAATGTAGGCTTGAAATTAGACGCAGGTTTCTAACCATTAGAGGAGTGAAGTTCTGGAATAGCCTTCCAAGGAGAGTTGTGGGGGCAAAAACCATAACTGCTTTCAAAACTGAGCTTGATAAATTTATGGAGGGGATGGTATGATCAGATATCCTCTTTTGGAAATTGACTGATCTTTGGCTACGGGTGGTAGATATACAAGTGGCCTAAGAAGGGAGGGTACAAGGGGTAGGTTCTGACTTATTACAGAGAATTGTTTCTTGGGTATTGTTTGTTGAGACTTGCCCACATGCTCAGGGCTTAACTTATCGCCATATTTGGGGTCGGGAAGAATTTTCCCCCAGGGATGATTGTCCTGGGCTCTGGGAGCTTTTCGCCTTCCTCTGTAGCACAAGGCATGGCTCACCTACCGGTGAATCCTCTGTATCTTAAAGTCCTTGGTAAATAACTCAGTTATAGGTTAGTGGCCTATTGCTGGAGTGGGTGGGTGAGGTTTTGAGGCCTGCATTTTGCAGGAGGTCAGATTAGATGATCGTACTAGTCCCTTCTGACCTTAAAGTCTATGAGTCTATTAGGTGGATAGGTAGCTTTGTGAAGCAGAACATCATTCCGTTCAGCTACTGTCACCATTTGCAGTTTGCAAAGCGATTTGCTCTCCTCTGCTGTCCACAGTGGGAAAAATTTAAATCAGTTTTGAACCTCTTTTTATCCACCTGCATAACAAATATAAAGTCTTGCCTCACAGGGTGTTGCAAGGCTTAATGTATTAATATTTCTACAGTGTCTTGAGATCCTTGTAAAGAAACACTGATATTATGCTTTCAATTTATATCAACACTAATTTCATATATTAGCAACATGAAAGTCATAATTAGAGCTGATTGCAAAATTTTTAACAGAACATTTTTCTGTCTGAAAATGCTCATTTGCTGACGCCAAAACTTTTCATGGAAACTTATTGGTTTGGACTGAACTTCCATTGGGAGGGTTTCTCAGATCCAAAATGTCTGGCCAATATAAAATAGACACCCACACCAAGAGCCAGTAGCACAGTGTCTATGGCACTAAACTGTTGGCTGTCCAGAGGTGAGTGAGTGTCTCTCTACAAGAAGTTTTGTAAGGTCCAAGTTTCATTCGGATGCGGAATTAAGTGTTAAAAGGTTGAAATTTTTCATGAAACAATTATTTTCTGGCGAGCCTTACTTGGTATGGTTATTCAAAGCCCATGTAAGTCTTTTTATACACAAAGCTGAAAACTTAAGTTTTTTTTAAAAAGGCAGGAAATTATCTAGTTATGTTTAATTAAATGACAAACTATTATTTCATTGTCTTGTAACCTAATACATTTGAAATTATTCTTTTCAGCGTATTAGCTACAAAGTCAGAAAGAATCAGGCTAATATAAATCATAGTAAGTACATGCTCATAGCTATTTCCCATTCATGCTTTTGACAATGTAATGCATTCATAATTTGCTCAGTCTCCAGACATCTATACTAATTAAACTTACAATATCTTATTCTAGCTTGGAAAGCAGGTACATCTTTTGTTCATTCTATTTGCTTTTCCAAATAAACCGCATCATCAACCATTTATTCAAACTGTCCAAGGATAATATAACCTTTTCTACAGTATGTCATTTAGTTTTCAACTCAATTTATTCTCAAATTAATATGCTCACAGTAACCTCACCACCCTTTCCTTCTATTGCTTCTCTCTACTCGCATTTCATTTCAGATTGAACCTTGATCCAATTGCCTTCCATGCAGATGCAGCAGTAAAATGACACAATATCAACAGCAGGATGGGAGCTTTAGTTTGTAAGCTTTTCTGGGAATAGACTGTCTTCCTGTGTGTTTTTCTAGTATCTAGCACAATGAGGTCAAAATCCTGATTTCAGATTTTAGGCAGTACCATAATACAAATAATTAACAAAATAAATTTAAAAAGAGCTATAGGCTTACATGCATAATTATGTACAAATCTTAGGCTTAGTTTTTCCTTATAATTTTAGCCAAAACTGTAGTATTTTGGCAGCACCTTGGGACCTCCATTTTCAGAGAAGCTGAAAAACTTGTGAACATGAAAGCTTGGGAACCAGGCTCCTAAGGCATCCAGGCATTTGACTCCCTAACAGCTTGTCTGTGGACTGACAAAAAAACTGGAAGGCTCAAAGTCCTGGGAGCACCAGTGTCCAAGCTCACAGCTCCTCAGCTGACTGTGCTTTACAGGCAGCCAGCTGGGTGAATTGCCAGGGTGCTGGGAATCCCAGAGCTTTCTGTTCATGGAGAATTTCTAAATGTTGGATTTTCATTTCAGAACAAAACCAGATTTTGAAATACCAAATTCCTAAACCAAACAGAATTCCCTTTCTCCACACAGCTGTAAGTGTTAAGTTCCTTGAGGCAGGAACTGTCCTTTTTTACAGTGCCTAGCCCAATGATGGGGATCCATAGAATATTACTACCAGCTCATTAGGCAGACTGGCAAGGACCTGGGCTAGACAGCTGGCAGACAACCAGAGAGGTTTGGGATGGAAACATGCCTGGCAGGCCATGTTCCAGTAAACAGACTTTTATAAAATGTGAGACTTCTCCACAGAAAGTTTTGATTCAACAAATCAGCAATTTCCAATGGAGAAAAGCTTCATCAGAGAACTTCCAACCAGCTCTACTTAATACATAAGCACAAGATAAGAAGCAATAAATAGATACAGACAGACAAGGAAGCACAAGGAAATGAGACAAAATGGTGAGCAGGAAAAAGCAGTTCTTACCACACACACAAACCCCTCTGAGTCACATAGCATAATATGTAACTACCTTTCTGCTGCAAACAGTAAAGAGAATGTAGGTCATAGCACACCTTTAAGGGATGCTCTTCACAGGGATAGAGGCTCATTTTGAGAATGTGAAGGATTCCAGAACTCCAGACTGTGATTTTCCTGTCAATTTCACAGGAAATAAGTGTTGTATAATCTGTGCTAGATTCACACAGTGAGAATTTACTCAATCTGATATTTTATTTGAGAAAATGAAGTTAAAAATGTTAAGTGGTATCGTTCTACTCCTCGCCCTCCATATAGACTTCTGTGAGTTTCCATCCATTAATGGAATTAAAGTTTTAATTGCCTTCTCTCTTGACAAAAATAATTCAAAAAGGTGTTCTGCGAGGCATGCCCTGCATGCAAAGTAAGTTAAAATGAAATCTGACTCTGTTTTATGGCAGCAGGATGGTTAGGGTCTGCTAGTTAACCCTCACCAATTTATCATCATTATGTACTGTGGCAATGAGAAATTTAATAAAATTCCTTATACCAGGTGACAATTTCTTGAATTGGCATACTGTCCCTCCACTTACTTTCTTCCTTCTTTCATAATGTGCTGAATGCAATTGCCAAAAGGTATTGATAGAGGTACACCTGTACCAATTTATGCTACAAATTTAGGTTTCAATTTTGAAATACCTGAATACCTGCTTCTGGGTAGAGGGCTTACAATTGGAAATAAGTAGCTATTATGCCTCATAGTAAATGTTTGCAGGATTGGCACTTAGGCATGACCGAGTGTATATTAAAGATGTAATCATGTGAGTAGATCATTTATCAGTAGTGAAGTTCACGGTGATCAAATTCTGAGGCACAGTAATTAAATTCTGCAACTCAGTAAGTAATTTATACTTTCCATATGGACTTGATGGTAATAACCTACAATATGCTCAATCAACAGTTGATTTTAGACTAGTTTTTAAAAGATTGTATAAATCATTAAGCACCTACACTATTGTACCTCTTCTCAGCCTAAGAATTAGTCTAATTACAGTTATGCTTAAAGTTAGAAATAATTTTACATGACACTAATCATCAGCTGATCTAAATTATCAACAAGATTCTAGCAAAAGTACTACCGGTAGTGAATAAGCTACAACTGGAATTATCTGCGTTGCGTGCATTCCAGCAAGGTTTAATTTATTAAAGTTAACCAGTCACATTGTTATTAAGAGCTTCTCAGTCTTACTGGTTTGAATGAGCAAGGCTTCAACAGTGACAAGAAGATTTAGTATGATCAACAAAAAGAAGCTTTTCACTTTTCTAGGAGCTCAGTTTGCAATTGTACTTGTTAGCAGTTAACTTCTGATTAAATGGCACAAGGAGTTTTGAAAGAAAGGAATTTCAAAGAGAAAATCCAAGCAGGCCAGAGAGGAAAAAAGTAAAGGGAAACCATAAAGGAAAAACAAATTTGTGGTTCTAATTTACACACATTCTCTAAAACAATATGGACAACCGGCAAACATTCAAAATATTGATTTTACTTAAATCCATTACAGCAAATGACAAACTCAGTGAGCAAAATTGTAATGAAAAACTATAGCAGTGGTTTGATATAATTCTGAAGCTTTCATACCATAAAATGGGATAATTTCTCTATTATTTACCTAGGTAAGAGGCATGTCTCTGGAGTAATTTCTTTCTCCACTGCTTTTGGGCCTCACTTTGGAACTTCTAGCAACTACAGTAGGTAGGATGTGTGAAATTGTTCGACTAAAATATAGAGCATGGGACTAGATTCTCTGTTGGAAATGGTGCTTTTGATCTCAGCACTTCGGGATTTCTCTTATGTAAGGGGACTCATAAGGCACCATACCTCATCTCTCTACAAATGGAAAACTGTTCACCACAATGCATTTCAAGTGTTTTGTCAAGTTTAGTTTAAGCATCAAAAGCAATCCAGCTTCTACCATTTCCCTGGGAGATCTATTCCACAGCCTAATTCGTTTAATTGACAAGCCAACAGGACAAGAAAATATTGGGCACAAAATTAACATTACAATCAGAATCAAAATAAGGCATCATTCTCAGTTACACAGCAATGACCAACATAGAGGAGAGGAGACTATGTGAGTCACAACAAAAGTAGCTTTCTACTAATTATCCCAGCAGCAGAGATGGGCAATGCCCAGTCCCACCAATGGAAGGTGCTAGGGTTTTCACCAACATAACCCACTAGTTATCTAGGGCTATGTCTACACTTGCAAGTTAGGTCGACTTAAGGAGGCTTAAGTCGACCAAACTTAGTCCCTGTCAACACCAGGCTTTCATTAGGTCGACTTAGGAAAATCCTTAAGTCGATCTAATGAAAGCTTAGGTCAACTTAGTAAAACCTGCCGGTTAGGTCAACCTAACCCTCCTTAGGTCGACCTAACCCTCCTTTAGGTCAACCTAAGCACAGTGTGGATGCTTAAGTCCACTTTATTAAGTCGATCTAAGGGTAGTTAGGTTGACTTAAAGTGGACTAAGACCATGTCCATGGAAACCACTTTGTTAAGTCGACTTAACTTTTTCTAGTGTAGACATAGCCTAGAATTCCCAGAAGACAAAGGATATTGTCTATAGGTGCATTCTAGCCTCTACTACAGTGCTTAGTGCTTTGCTGCAAAAAAGTGTTACTTTCTGCAGGAATTGTACTATCAGGTACTCTGTCTATTGCAGCTTTCCTGAAATTTGCCTTGTTTTTGTAATTTATTTTATGTTTTCTTCAATGTATTGACATTTGTCCTTAATAAACAAAGCACAATGTATCACATGGCTTGGTCTTGATGGCACAAACAGGTCCATAAAATTCCCTCTTTAGAAACTGCTCATAATTGTTTTAACTTAAGAATTGTCAGTCTCTTTACCAGTAACACTTTTTCGTTAGAGAGGTCATAATTTTTTTGAATATTAAATACCTTTTCTCACAATTTTTCATTGATTCATAGCATACATCTGTGTTAAAAATTGTCTCTTCCACCTCACTAATTAACGATGTGCAATTTGTTAGAATCAAGAAGCAGGTATGTTTTATACTAATCAGTACTGCATACTGAGTTATACCTTATACTATCAGTGAAACTGTCTATATGAAATGAAACGAGCAACTACTTTTTTAAACTAATTTTGCTCTAATGGACGTTTAAAATTCCAGTCTTTATTGGTTATATATCAAGTAGTTTCAAATGCACTGTTATTCTGCTATTTTGACTTCTTTAAAAACTCACTAAACTGGATGAGTATAATCTCAATGCATTCTGGGATAGACACCAACACTTTTTTTTTTAAAAAAAGATAATGTCAAATTCCTGGATATGGTAAACAATGAACAGCAGTATATTTTAAATTACAAATAAAATACAGTTAATTAAAATATATTTACTTAGCTGGAAAATGTTTGCTGGGTGATACAACTTATTCTTCAGTTATAAAATATGAAGCTAAGAGAAATGCTCCTGAAAACCAACTCTGTATGTATTAACTACCCTTTGGGACAACTCAGCTCTGGAGTGGCTAAAACACTCCACGCCAGAGGCAGGTTTTGGGCTTAGTAAGCTGCACAAGTGATGCATAGTCTCTAGAGAAGAGGTACAGATTTCTTCCAATTGTTTTTTTCACTATACTCATACACTTTAACTAGTCTATGGAAAGGCTTTACTAGTGGTATTTCACTTTCTAAACACTTTGCTCCAGTTATTTTATCTTAGTTTTATCTTAGTTTTGTACCCCCAAAAGATTTCAGAGCATAAAGCAACAGCTGTTTACATTTCAGGAGCAGGCAGAGCAGGGAGGACAATGTGATTAAAAACGTTTTGGTAGCTGAGTAACAGTACTGTAGGTGTTCTAAACCCTAATGACACTGAGGCACCATATCAGAAACATGTAAAATACAAGCACTGGTAGTAATAAGGACTTTTAGTTACCCAGACATCTGTTGGAAAAGTAAAATAGCAAAATACAGAATTTCTAGTAAGTAAGCAATGAACTTTTTGTTTCAGAAACTGGAAGATGTAACAAAGGAGACAGACATTTAAGATTAGATTCTTTCTGATCAACAAGGAGGACTTGGTAGCAAATCTGAAGATGGAAAGCAATTTGGGTGAGAGTGATCTTAAAATGATTAATTTCATGATTCTAAGGAAAGGAACAAATAAAAGCAGGAGGATGAGGCTAATGGATTTTTAAAAACCCCAGACTAATAATCTCAGACAACTGGTAGGTAAGTAAGTCCCTGGGAAGAAAATCTAAGGGAAACAGGAGATCAAGAGAGCTGGCAGTTTCTCAAGAAGACATTATTAAAGGCACAACTGCAAATGTCCCAATGCAAAGGAAAGACAGGAAGAATAGCAAGATACTAATATGTCTATCAGGACCTTTTCAGTGAACTGAAAATTAACAAGGAATCCTAAAAAAAACAGGAACAACAAATTGCTAAGGAGTAAAAAAGAATAACCTGAGCACACAGAAACAAAATCAGAAGAGGTAAGGCACAAAATGAGTTACACCTAGCAAGAGACAAAAAAGGCAAGAGGCTCTTTAAAGGCATTAGGAGTATGAAAAATATGAAGGGAAGTGTAATTCCTCTACTTAGTGAGGAAGAGGAGCTGTTAAGAAATGGAAACATACTGTAACTGTTGTTCTTCCAATGTACTCCGCTTAGGGTGTGGAGATGGGGTGCTCATGCCTTGTGGCTATAGCCCCACCTCTGGATACATAAGGCATGTATTTCATGTTGGCTGAAGGTAGGACAAGATGTAATAGTCTTAATATACAGCAAGGGAGATATTTACTAAATATTAGGGGAAAACTTTAACTGTAAGGACATTTAAGCATTGGAAAAAGAAGGTTGTGGCATTCCAATGATTTGAAGATTTTAAGAACAGGCTAAACACCTACTAGGTATGGGCCAAGTTTAGGTGGTCCTTCCTCAGCAGAGACAACTGGACTAGATAATCTATCATGATAATCTAATCTTTCTATCCTTACATTTCTATGATTCTGAGTTTTCAAGCCTTCCTCTTCTACTTCAGTCCCAAAACTGTAAGGAATAGACTTTTTTTTTTTTTTAATTGAAGCTGAGATTTTCATAGTCTTTAAACAACATCAAATAGCACAAGTTTTATGACAAATATCTCAAGAGGTAGCAACACTGACTTCAACAGGAAATCACAAGCATGGTCTTTAAATCGTCTTTATCCAGCAGCTCCACAGGGGTATATGCCAGTCCTCACCCAGTTGCAGAGTGGGAAGGGTAAGCCCTCTCATTTAGCCCAAGACACTGAACGCTGTAGCCCTGAAGAATCTCCTACTAGGCATCCAATATCCTGCAAGCCTCTTAACCGCTCCCGTTTCCTGGGGGGTCTTTGCCTAGGGCCCCAGATAGGCTAAGGCCACCTCTGTTGTCAACCTTCCAGACTGGAGTACAGAGGCAAAGATGGCAAGTATGAGTGGTGTGTGGGTACAAAGTGCCTATGGCAGAGCGCTGGGAGGGGCTTCTACATTGTATCACAGACCTTGCAAAAGATCATGACTTATTCAATGAAATCTCCTCAGAATAACGTGTAGTACAAGTTATCCAAGCGAATGGATTAACAGTAATAATCCATTATAGCAAATGAAAGAAAACAGGAAAATCATAGTTTTAAAAATATTAATGAACAAGCAGTTGGCTCTGGCAGCTGAAGTCTAAACACAGGCTTCAATGCCACTATGGAAGAAGTGGAACTGATTCTCCACTGACCTGAATCTTGTGTAGTCAATTAAACTTGAGCAAAGTGGAGTAAAAAGCTACTACACTGAGTCTAAGTGTAGTGACTGCATACTTATTGAAAATTTCTTGTGACTGGAGTTATACGGGCACCGGGAAAACTGAGAAGCAGGAATGTCTATTTGCTTAGAGTCCTAGGGGAGTGGTTTTCAACCTTTTTTTTCCTTGGGACCCAGTTGAAAAAAATCATTTATGGCTGCAACCCAACAATTATATCTTTGAGCAATGCACTGTAGTCTTTTGAGAGCGGTGCATGGGATGCCACAACCCTGTATCTGAGGGTCTGCGACCCAGTACTAGGTCCCGACCAGTGGTTTGAAAACCAAGCCTGAAAGTTAACACAGCAATGATGCAGCCTAAGCCCTGTGAGCCTGAGTTGGCTGGTACAGACCAGGTGAAAGCTTTTCTTTGCTGTGGAGACATACCCTATATCAGTGGTTCACAACTTTTTCAGTAATACAGCAAACTTCAATGAGACAGACGATTCCATGGCACATCCATTTTTTTCATCTGAATTGACTGCTCATAAACATCACATTTACTTACATTTACTATGATTACAGTCTTTCTAGAGTGGTTTGGAACATAGTGCGTATAACAAGCTAAAGAAGGATCAAATGCATTAATGTTTCAAATCCACTGGGAAAAAAATACATGTCATCTCAATTTTGCCCTTTGGTCACCTGCATTTATAATGTTCATGTTTTAGAATTGAAAACTCAAGACTTCACTTTTAATTTGATGATTAATTTTCCACAAGTTTTATGAGTTATTTTGGTTGGATAGAATATTGTTTAAGATGAAACCATGTTTGTTTTACATTGATTTTCATTACCTTTGTACAAAATTTCATAGCACACTTGGACAGTTCTCATGGCACACAAGTTGAAAACAACTGCCCTATATATTGCTGGCTTCACTATTTCATGCAAATTTAGTTCGAAAGGTATAGTCAAATTTATTAGTTAAAATTAAGGAAACCCTTAATTTGAACTAATGAAAGCCTAGTGTGGCCAAGGCTTAAGTTAGTTCGAATTAAGCTTCCTTAATTCAAACTACCTTGCCAGTGTAGACATAGCCACAGGGAGCAAAGGGAAGCCATTGAGAGAAGTCTTGCTGCAATTACTCCTTTGCCTACCAGGCACTGATATGGCATCAGAAGAGAAAACACCCTGCTCATGCACTGCAGCAGCCAGTGGGGAAGAGGGAGGGGACAGAGGTTGCTTTCCTCACAGCTCCCTGCCAATGGAACCAAGTGAGGAGGAATGAGATATGGCGGCAATGGCCAAATCTGGGCACACAGGATCACACAGACGGGTTCAGAAGGGCTAATGGGGAGGATGGACTGTGGCGGGGATACAGAAGCTAATGGGGTAATAGGGGCTGAAGGGGAATGGGAGTGCAGGGCCACATGGGGACAGCAGGGAGGAGAGTGTTGGGACACATGGGGATAGAAAGAGTGGGAGGGCCGGGACACAAGGGGATAAGGGCAGAAATACCTGGCTGAATGGCAGAAACTAGGGATCAGCCAGGGTCTGCATGGGGGTGGCTCCTCACCTCCCTAACAATCCTCCCCTTGCAAAAAATCCTGTTACATACTTCTTCCACCCAGGTTCACTCCCAGGTTCCTTCCCAGCAACTACTTCCCCCTCCCTCAGTTCCTCCATCACTTCTGAGTCCCCCAACCCTTTGCACTGCTTCCGAGGGATGCAGAAAATATGTTTCCATATGGTTGGTTAAATGAATTATTAGTTCTATACTAATATGCCTAGAAAGGATTCTATTTGTCAAAAAACACTTCCAGAGTCGTCTTTGTTGTCTGTATTGTTAGACATACTTGCTGACAGGTATTTTGAAATATATTACCAAAATAATTGAAACTGTCATGATTATAAAGTGTTGTTTTGACAGATAAAATATGCAAAATTTTAAATATTGTGCACAGAATTTTTAAATTATTTGGCACAGAATCCCCCTGAGTATAAATTGCATGCTTTTTAACAGAATGCCAGTGCTGTCTATAGTCTTCACAGCCCATGGAACAATACCAGTGTTAACTCACAGGCCATAACATTAAACAGTTTTATACATTAAAAAAATGAAATGTTTTAATCAGTTAAGAGCTCAAAAACAATAAAAGCTCCCAGAAATAATTAAGACTTTAGCTCTCATACTATAAGATTACATCTATAATTGTAATGTTTTCCTGGAATATCAAGCCCAGTATACAAATATTTAAACATGTTATTGTGACAAAAATGAATAGTAACTTGCAAACCAATAGGAAAAAGGTGGGCCAACAGCTGTATTTTACTCCCTGCTTTCTACGATCACCTTACGAGCTTCAGATGCAGAAAAAGTAATACTTTTATGAGTAAGAGGCCTCCACATTTTTTAAACTGCAGAACTCTTTATAGTAAGAAAAAGAAGCTAAATAATGGTCTGAATAATGATCTGATTTTAAATGTCCATCACAAACATATCACATCATAAGGAAAAAGTCGCAATCATGGAGTTTAAGGCCAGACGCGACTACCAGATTATCTAGTCTGACTTCCTGTATATCACAGGCTACCAACACTACCCAGCACCTGCACACTAAACCTAACCACCAAAATTAAACCAAAATGTTACGTAAGAGACTAAATTATCATGTGCCACAAGCAAAGAACAGGAGGGATGGAGGTGCACTTGCAATGGCAGGGAATTAAGTAAAATACATGATCTCTGTCAGTGACCCACATCACATTCTGCAGAGGAGGCAACCCCACCACCACCACTACCACCACCGCAACCCCCTCCCACCAAGGTCACTGCCAATCTTACCAGGGGAAAATTCCTGGCAGTCAGAATCACATAGCCAAGAATGTTAAGTGCCACCTTAGAGCCCTGGCCCACCTTGTCCAGCATTCCATCTCTCAGAAGAAAATACACAGATTAGTGGAGTGTGAGAATCTCTTCCTGACCACTGCAGATGATGGCCAAAGGCATGAAGGGTGAGATTTTAGGAATATTGGACATGAATCAAAAGGGAGCCCAGAGCCGAGGTAAAGAAACTCAAAACTTCATAATAAAGCTATAGAGAAGTAAACCTGTACGATTTCTCTTTGTGCTTAAATAATGCTTGTTGATAATGCCATCTGCTGGCCACTAACAGCATATCTAGATACTGATTTTTCTTTTTTAAGATGTAATTACAATAATTCAGTTTGATGCCTTTATTACCATAGTATGTAGATATGTATGAGCTTACAGTTCTTTTGATTTCCATTTATTTTACTAATATGTAAAAAATTGTACATAATTAATACTTTTCATGTCAATTTAACTTGAAGTAGCATATCTGAGCATTCATTCTCTGAAATGAAATCAATTCTTCTGAAGTGCAGACACTTCAGAAGGAAACAGAACTCAAACTGAGAAACATCAAGGGACACAGAAGGCCAAACATCTGAAGGGAGACATGGCTATTATTACATCTTCCAGCCAGTAAACCATAAAAACAAAATATTAACTTAAACCAGTGTCAGCAGGAAAATTCCAAGGTACAATTTTAGCCCTAATCCTGCTAAGCTCTGCAAGAGCAGATGCAGGGGCCCTCCGGGGGTTAGGCGCCACCTTCACTGAGCAACTTGAATGATCACAACATTAACCTTTAAAAATTGCCAGTGTTTGTTGCCTGCATGTCCCACACTTCCCATGTAGGCAAAGTTTCCACTGGAATACACGATCACACCTATAATTGAGTGCATCTAGATATTCTAGCATATTATATAATTATCTCTCATTCTGGGGTTTACAGACTCTCGCAAGGCCTGTGTGTACATAATAAGGACAAGTTAACGGCACACTGTTGGACTTTAAAAATTGTACACTGATTTTTAAAAAATTCCTTACCTCTGTCACAAACGAAACTGGAAGCATTATGAAGTTTAATGTTTTAATAATTTAATTTACTTCTCTATTTAAGACTTTTTTTTTTACTTTTCATTTATTTTGGACAACAAAACTAGATCAGTAATTTTCACACATTGGTTTCCAGTTAGTTTCACTTCGTTTACTCTGTAATAAAACAGTGCAATGTTTGGTTGTACAACAAACCCTCTAGCAAAATGTGAAACAAAACAAAATACCCATCCAATCAAAGTTTTCGGTTTTTGCAATTTTATGAAAACATGTCAATTGTGTTGGGTTTTTTTAAAGTTTAAATCTTGCTCCAAAACTACCCACCTATTTTCCTTGTCCACACATTTAATTTTAATATACCTGATTTCATTTTTTTTTATTTTACATTTTAAAAAATGTATGTCCCCATCTGATACGGAAGAGGGGTTCTATGTCAGTATTTTCCCTACTGAAGATTATAATACCTGTCAGTGACTACTTCTGGAGTCTATTATGTATGGATCATTAACACATTAATGAGCCATTAACCACAATTAATGATCATTAATCAATCATTAACCATTTAACATATACCTTTTCCCAGTTGAGTCTGTTACAGATTTTAGCAAGATAGCCTATCCCGCTATGTATATAGTGATGTCATATAGCCAAAGACACTTTAATTTACAGATTTTTGACTAAATGAATAGATGGATAACTGAAGACACACAAAGCAATAACTCTACATAAATATATTTTAATTAAAGCATCTTACAGCCCAATTCCACTTAAAATTCTTTCTCCTCCCATGATTATTTTCAGTTAGGAGAGCGAAAACAAGATCAGAACTCTTTCTTTTTAACTTATTCCTGTTAACCAAGTTTGCAAAGCTTTGTTAATAACAGTTCAGATTGTGACTTTCTCCCTGGAGTCCTGCTAACACCCAGAGTACAACACGACACTTCCTTTTAAAAAATTCTGTAAGTTTTAAACTATTTCAAAATTGAAATAGCTGGAAATGAATAGCTTAGGGACCCAATCCATTCTCCATTGACAGAGAATACTTCATCACTCACTATCACCTCATTCATTTTCCACAAAACGAGATAAAGTTGCTTTTAGGAATACAGCTTACTACTTAGTCTTGTTCCACCTTAAAAGTAAATGACTCTCTGATTTTTCCTTTTGTCATACATTAACTCCAGCTCCTTCTATTCCCCCCTTCCCTTCATCTCTCTAATCCTACTCCAAAACCCTCTGTTGGCACCCATCTATTTTCAGGCCCTGAAATCTATTCTGGATCAAGGTCTTCTGTACAGTCCCTCAGGTAACATCATTTAAAAAGTTTCCTTCCTTGCCTGAACTACAGGACAGGAAGCAGCAGCTTCAGTGATCGTCGGGAGGGGAGTTGCAGGTGAGGGAGGGAAAGCATCTCAAGCAAAAGCGATCCTGAGGGAGTAGGCTACCATGCAACTCAGCACACAAAGGATCCAGGAAGCAACACAGCATCCACAACAACAGCAAACCCAACTGCCCCACCCCATCCCTCAAAAACACCCCATCTCAGATTGCAACACACTACCAGCAAACTACAGAGTGTCCCTCTCAGCCATTCCTGGTAACACAGAAATCACTGTAGAGGTAGTTTCAGTTGTATGTTTTAGTGCATAGTCAAAGCAGGATTAAGGGGCCCCAGGCTGCCTACTTTTTTTTGGTCCCCCCCTCCTGGGCCCAGGGCCCGCCCCTCCACCACAGTGGCCAGCCTGGGAGTGGGGCAGGGTGGTACTTGGTCATACCAGCCCTGGGGCCAGCCAGCAGACCCACCAGCTGTGGGGCTAGCACTCGGAGCTAGAAGCAGCCCTGCCGGCTGGCGCTGGGAGAGGCCAGGGTCCTGGGGCCAGAGGCCACAGTGCGCGGCATGCCCGTCCCTCCACCAGGCTGGCTAGTCTGCCTCAGCAGGTCCAAGGCGCTCTGGAGGCAGGGCCAGCTGGCATATGGTCCGCTTTCCGGTGGCGGCACCCCAGGGCCAGGAGCACTGTCAGGCCACCATTTTGGGGCCCCCAGGGGACCAGACAAGCCAACTTGAGATGCGGGGGCCTCCACATAGCAGCCTGACAGCACTCCTGGCCTTGGAGTGCCATTGCTGGGGGCCACACTTTATGCCGGCTGGCTCTGCGCCTGGAGTGCACTTGCAAAGTATTGGCCCACCCCACCCCCTGGGTCAGGGCAGGAGCACCATGGACTGTGGCCTCTGGCCCCAGGTTCCCACCCCACCGAGCACCAGCAGGGCCCCTCCCAGTGCCCCCCAGGCCCAGCCAATACTGTGCCAGCTTGAGGGGGTCAGTTCTTGGGAGGTGGGGCTGGGGCCCAAGCCCCCTTTAGCCAGGGCCCGGGGATTCAGCACCTAAATCACATCTTGATCCAGCCCTGTGCATAATGTATGTATTTAGTTGCTTACTAAAAATTCTTGAATCCTTCCAAAGCCTCATTCAGCTTGGACTTTTGCTTCCTCCTAAATCCCCTATGACCTAACTATTCCTTTAGTCCAACCTTTACCCCTGTGCTTTCTCTCCCTGCCTACTCCCTCTGCTAACAATGCCTTATATCCTGAATTCTTAATACATTAACTACGGTTTTATTTAAGTTTTTCCATTTAGAAAGAAACAAGGGTGCAGAGAAAAATAATTCTGTTCCAGTGATTAGTGGTCAGTGGAATTTAACAAGTTGGAAAGAACAGAAAGACTTATGCAATAGCCTCAATTAACTTACTTTAATGAACTCAGTTGGTATGGAAATATTTGTTATTCCTTCTAATAAAAGAGACGTAAGCTGTTAGGGAAACTATTCCATATAGATTAGATATACAGAATTTTTCCTTTTTCTTAAGAGCTTGTCTTGGGCAATGTTTCAGGCAATATATAGCCATCTAGAGGCAAATGAGGTTGGATGTAAATTATGACCTGTGAAGCCAAGAATACAAGTTTTATAGCCAAAAGAAGAATATTACAAGCTAGAGATTTTTGCAAATATCATTTCAGTATTTCTTCAGCTTTGAGAAAAAGAACAGAAAGTGCTCTTATATCTGTAGCCTTCTTGACAGAATGACATCTCAAAAATTTAGTGTATAGAAAGGTCAGCTTTAGACAAGTTTTCATAGGCCAAGTAACATTAGTCAAACATTCTGATGAAGGAATCTGAGTAAAGATTACATACAATTTTTTAAAATACAAAACTAATTTTGTTTTCATTCAAACTCAGAGAAAATTATTTGTAGGTCACTTTGCATTTTGGATTTAATTTTGATGACTATTGGATATACTAGAATGTTTAGTCATCTATACAATTCCCTTTCAGAAACAATTTCGATGGCACATTATCCAAGACATTTCACATGGACAACATCTCTATTATATTCCATCCAAGTCAAAACTGCTTTTTAGTACTGTCTGTAACTAATCACATAAAATAGAGTTGAGAAGAAATTTGAAAAGCTAGACTCTTTTTCTTTAAACACAGGTTCCCCAACCTTATTTTTGATTGGCCATTACTGAGATCTAAAACACAGGATATTCTATCCTTGCTTTTCTAATTTATGTTAAATTGCCTTTCAAAAAAATGTTTTAACAATAATGTTACCCTATATATTACAGATGTGATTATTTAGGAATCTCCATAGCTTGGACCCTGAAATAGCAAGAACTTGTTCCCAAAACACATCAAGCTATGTTAAATATTGGATTCCTCTATGACTCAGACAACAATTGTTTTGACTACAGTAATATTTTCAAATCAATCACAGAGGAATGCTGCATCACTTTTTATTATAAATCTGGGGCGACAGACTCCTCCCACAACAGGAATCATTTCACCAATCAGTAGGAAAAAGAATAGAAACACATGTCAGATTCAGGCATCCTAGACCACAGGTGGGCAAAATACAGGCCACAGGCCGGATCCAGCCCACCTGAGACCTCTGTCTGGCCCACCACTCCTGGGCTGCTCTCCCTGCCCCCTTTCGCCCCCAGCCAGCCAGCGCTTCATAGACCGCACCAACTCTTCCCCAGTCCCTCCTCACCGGTTCCTCCTTCCCCCGACTACCACTCTCCACTCCGGTCCTAGGTTGGATCTCCCCTGACATCACTGGCCCCCCCTCTAAATATTATTGCCCACCCCCTTCCTAGACACTAATTTGTATTCATTACCTTTTTTATGAAACATGCTTTCCATTCCATATGAAGTTCATGGATAACTTTATCACATTAGAAGAATCTGTGCTATCTCAGGGATTCTCTTTCTGCCCCACCCCCACCACACATAAAATACAATTCTGCAAGAACCTGGAAGCCTTCTTTTATCGTCTCTGACTCCAATGCAGTGAAATGTAATCACAGGATTTATCACTCCCTCCCATACTGTAGTTTTCCATTTTGTAGCATCTGACAAAGTGGGACTTCACTCATGAAAGCTCATGTGAAAAATAAACGTGTTAGTCTTTAAAAATGCCACAGGACTCCTTGCTTATTTTATCACCTTAAAAGCTTTAGTCATAATCTTTAATTGACGCAAGTTAAAATGACAATATATCCTCAGGCTATTCACCTCTAACTTTTAAAAAAAATATAAGCAGAATATTTGCTAACACCTTGTAATATTATTTTTCAAAATAGATTAAACTAGATTTTAATATGTTACAAAATGCCCCTCTTCAAGTGATTTTACATGAAGAGTAAATGAGAGTAAAAGAGTAAATGCCAATCAGCAAATCTAAAATTGGCAGAGTAACTCAGTTTAATTTAAAAAAAAAACAAAAAAGACCAAGGAGTCCTGTGGTATTTTTAAGACTAACAAATGTATTTATCGCTTGAGCTTTCGTGGGAGAAATCTTACTTTGTCAGACAGTTGAAAATGGAAAAGCATCTGATGAAGTGGGATTTCTCCCATGAAAGCTCCTGAGATAAATAAATTTGTTAGTCTTTAAAAGTGCCACAGGACTCTGTTTTGCTGTACTAGACTAACATAGCTACCACTATGGAACTTGTCAGTTTAATCTGTATCCTCTCTGCTTGCCAAAAAATCAAAAACAATTTTCAATTAAATACAGAAGTAAAGGACATTAGTGGGTTAAGGTGAAAAATGATGTAGTCTGCTTACATGGTGTTCTTGTGAACAAACACTTTCATAAATTCACTGAATATATGAATTATCCCAATAATCATAACTAAAATGTGAAAAAGAGCTCTAACAAGCTAGAGGCATCACAAGCTAATGGGAAGTTTATCTATGCAGATATCCAAACATCCAGTTTAACTATGCAGATATCCACATAACCGTCTATGTTACAAACTCAGTTATAAACTCTTTGGCTATGTCTACACTTGCACTTTTAAGTTGACTTTAACTAAGTCGACTTAGTGTGTCTACACTTAAAATTAAAGTCGACTTAAAGGGGAATTTACAAAGTCGACCTAGAGCGTCCACACTGGATGCTCTAGGTCAACTTTGTGGGGCTAGGGGCACCTTGGGCAGGTCCACGGTGGGGGGGGCCTCCCCTTGTGTGCAATGGGGCAAAGGGGGTCAGGGACCCTGGCAGGTCAGAGCCCTGTGTGTGATGCTGTCTGGATTTAGGGAAGCATTTATGATATTATTTTCAATGGATATCTCATAAATGCTATAATCCATAGGAACTATGTCATGTTTGGTATCAACAGAAAGGTAGTAATTTGCTGCGAATGATTATATAGTTTACGTCTAGGAATTCTATTTCGATGAGAAGTTAGGAATTTGGTGTTATATCTATACGTTAACTTATGTTATTTTATTGAAATACCTGAGAGAGGCGGGTGTGTAAAACCATTGTGTCCTTAATGTTTAGGAATTTTCCAGGTACAATGGTCCCAGGGAGTAAACTGATGAGCTATTAAGGACACAATGCTTGTATTCCTTATGTCCTTAGTGGCTCATCAGGTTACTCCCTGGGACCATTGTACTTGAAAAATTCCTAAACATTAAGGAGACAATGGTTGGTGACACCTGTCTGGGGCTTTCCCACAGAATAATACAAGTTATAGTATAGATATAACACCAAATTCCTAACTTCTAACCGAAATAGAATTCCTAGACATAAACTATATAATCATTCCCAGCAAATTACTATCTTTCTATTGATACCAAACATGACATAGTTCCTATGGATTATAGCATTTGTGAGATATCCATTGAAAATAATATCATAAATGCTTCCCTAAATCCAGATAGTGTCACACCCTGCCCACATGCCCTGCCCTTTGGGGGGCATGCCAGGCTCCCCCTGTGCCCCTCCCCGGCAGGGAGGGCATTGGTGTAGTCCTGGGGTAGACCTAAGTCGAGGGCTACTCCAGGGCTACACTGGCTTAATTCAATTTTAAAAAGTCGAATTAAGCCTTAAGTCTAATGAAAAGGTGGTTTAATAAAGTCAACTTAATTTTCATTAAGTTGACTTTATTTTCCTTAAGTCGACTTAAGCAAGCTGCTTAAGTCGACTTAAGGAAACTGTAGTGTAGACGCAGGGTAAATTAAGTCGACTTAAGCAAACTTAAGTCGACTTAATTTACCAGTGTAGACACAGCCTTTAGGTCAGGCACTGTGTATTTCGATGTGTTTGTATTGTGCCCAGCCCACTGAGTCTTGATCCTGACTGCATCTTCTAGGGATTAAAGCAGTACAAATAAAAATAGCAAATGTGAGTGAATCACTTTTTAAAATCAATTTACATTGGTCTAGAACAGAAAGCTCTAAGTTTCTAACAAAAGACCTATTAGAGTGAGATTTGAAATAATTAAGTCTGGTACTGAAGTTCAGGTTACAGCTTTGTAACTGTCAGGATCAATTCCGTGATCACATTAGTGCACCTTCAGTTAGGGTGGTCAGATGTCTCAGTTTTATAAGGCTGTCCTGATATTCAGGATTTTTTCTTATATAGGCCTGCTACCCCCCCAACATGTTCCCCGTTTTTCACACTTATTATCTGGTTACCCTACTGTGATAGGCTGCTCCCTGAATCTGGACCAGTGTGTCTCTGTGACCCCCCCCAATTCCCATTCCTAAACCCCAACTTACCCTATTTTGCCAGGTGACTACTCACTCCTGAGTCAGTCTATACCAGCCTCCTGCGTATAATCATTATGCGCCCACTAGGCACCTACGGAGTGGTCCCCCTGACCCACACCAGGAACCTCCATGCTTCAGAGATTGGTACCCACCCCCAATCTCCATCGACACACGTTCGTCCATTTAACAGTGAAATGGATTAGCCCAGCCTTCCTCATTCACACCCCCTAAAGTCCACACAGCTTTAGGTGAAACAAACACTAGTTTATTGATCAGAATATGAGTTTAAGTGAGTATTTAGCAAATCAATGCACAATCATTTAATAAAGCAGTCAGGAGTTGCCATAATTTTTTTAAAAAAAGGCTATAAACCACGTACTAATCTAATGACACTATCTAGGATCACACTTTAGCTTATTCTCATCGTTCTTACCCCCAAGTCTGGCTGTTGGGTGGAGCTCAGCCAGCATAGTCCCATTTGGCCATGTGGGTAGGCTCAGGATCTTGCAGTTGCTTCTAAGATGGTGTATCTCTGGCCCAAGTCAGCAGCTTCTCTTTTGAAATGTCTGTCTTTGTTTTCAGTGTCCTCTCAGCCCTCCCTCTCTGTGCTGCAGTGTGATTTCTTTTGTCCTACTTGAGCTAGGCCACTGAATTTGCATTGCTTTTGTGATGCACCTTTCCAGCCTCCATGCTGTTCATGTGCTGCTGGAAGAGAGTTCTGTCAGTCCTCCTCCCCCCTGAGCCATGTAACCTGCTTCACAGGGGCACACATACATGATGCTGCAGGAAACATGATACTCTAGTAACCATGTAAAATGTGTTATGAGCACTCATAAAGGAACCTTGCATGGTATATTTGGCATCAAATCATACAATGAAAGTGCAAAAGTGAACAGAAAAATCATACAGATCATAGCTCTGGGGTGCACGGATGTGCATCTTGTGACACCTACCTCAAGTCATCTGGTACAGAGGCTGATTTAAATGATAGGTTACATACCAGAGTTGGTAAGTCTTCAATTTCGTATTTGAGTTGCTTCAGAGCTCTTGAGTGAATGCCATCTGATCCTGGAAACTTATTGCCATTTAAATTAAAGATGTAAGGTGTGAGAGGTAATATCTTTTATTGACCAACTTCTGTTGGTGAGACAGATAAGCTTTGAAGTGGCATGGGGATCTTCTTCAGGTCTGGGAAATTTACTCAGGGTCACGGGTAAATACAAGGTTTAATAAATTGTTTAGCCTAAATAATTTACACGTTTCAAGCGGTCCCTTAACACACACCCCGTCCCCCACCACCACCACCACCAAATCATGGGGTGAAGGAATGGGTTGTTAGTGGCTTACAGTTTGTTGTAAAATAAGCCATAAATGCAGTATCTCTATTCTGCCCATGATTTTAGTGTCTAGCAAAGTTATGAATTTAAGCTCCCAGGTTCATCTTTTGCAGGTGTTGTGCAGATTTCTTTGGGAAGCAAGGACTGAGAGGCTAAATATAGATTGATTGTTTTGCGGAAGTGTTCATCCTCGGGTACCTCATTCAGTCCACTAAATGTCCCATGGGGTGAAACCAGGCAATCTCCACACCCTTGAATGAACTCACACAGGAAAATGATAAAAGACAGAAACACTATATTACCTGTGGGTGAACACTTTTCACAAAACAAGCACTCAACATATTCTCTGTGAGAATGAGGATTGAGAGGTCAGATGTAAACGGACCATTCCAGGTGAAATGGTCCCTTAACATATAACTTGCACAACACTTTCAAAAGATGAGCCTTGGAGCTTAAATTCATAACTTTCCTAGACATTAAAAAAGATGGACTGAGTGGAGATGCTGGATGTATGGACTATTACAACAATCTGTAACCTACTTAACAAGCCTCCCTAAGTCCAAGCTGCTTTTTTTCTCCTCCCTTCATTCCCCACCCCATGACTGGATGGGTGTTAAGAGGTCACTTCACTTTGAATGGTCTCTTGAATTATGTTAACTAATTTTGCTAACTTATCTGTTCCACATTATATTTAGCTGTGACACTCTTAGTACATTTTCCAGACCTGAAAAAGAGCTTTATGTAAGCCTCATAGCTTCTGTCTCTCATCAAATGTTGTTCCAATAAAAGATATTTACCTCACTCACCATCTCTCTTTAATATCCTAACATCAACACAGCTATAATACTGAATCTTGACTAATTTATCAATTTGTTCCAAAAATCTCCTCTGCTGACATTTCAGTCTGAGAGAGTTCCTCAGATTTGTCACTTAAAAAGACTTGCTCAAGGTGTGTGTGTGGGGGGGGAGGGTGTCTCTCTCATGTCCTCTGCAGTGAAGAGAATTCTTTAGCTTCTCCACCTTGAGCGCCCCATTAGCATCTCAATCATCCAGTTGCCCCACTGACTTTTTGGCAGGTTTCCTATGACTGATGCGCTTAAAACGAATTTTGTTAATTTGTTTGTCTTTAGCTTGTTGTTCTTCAAATTCTTTCTTGGCCTGCCTAATTATATTTTTATACTTGTCTTGCCAGAGTTTATGCTGCTTTTTATTTTCCTCACTAGGATTTGACATCCAATTTTTAAAGGATGCCTTTTTGCCTCCAAGTGCCTTTTTTTTTTTTACTCCTTTTTTCTTTTTTTTTTTAATTAATTTGGATATACATTTAGTCTGAGTCTCTTTTTAGTGTTCTTTATAGACTTGTCTTTTTTGAGTTTGTGATCATTTTAGGCTGACAGAGTCCATCCTACCCTCCCTGTCCTCCAATACCTTGCTGTATGTGGCAATGATCAGTGCCCAATGCTTAGAGTGACCAGGTGGCAAATGTGAAAAATGCACCTATGTAAGTCAAAGCCCAAAATATTGAGAATGTCCCTATAAACTCAGGACATCTAGTCACCCTATGAATGCTCAGAGCAGCATTATGGTTTAAAGTTAAGTTTTGCTATGTATTCTACCAGGATGCTTCATCCTCTTCCACCATGCTTGCACCCATAGGAGGGCCCGGTCTTTAAAAAACATCACTATTCTAAGCTGCTTTGTGTATGCTTACAGAGAATCTCATTAGAATCATAGTCTCTGCACAGGCCTACTTTTTAAAATCCATATCTAAAAAACAAAACCTCTGCTACTTTAAAGTGCCAAGACAATTGAGTTGTTTTTCATAAAATCTTAGTGGCACTAAAAACCAATGACACTTGAGCAGATCAAGCCTTTTTAGCTGTCTACTGGGTAACTTTGTCCTAACTATCTTGATAGACTGACATCTGAGCTGCTAGAATCTTTATCATGCAGTAGCAGCATGGTGTAGACAGTCCTTCCAGAAACTCCATAGGTCAATATGTCTGGGGAAACTCACATAATAAGTAGAAGTTATAAAAATCAGAAATAGAAGCGGTAGGCCAGACAATTATCCCTATAGACTAATTTTCACTTGAGATATCAGATGAAATTATAACAGCTTCAAACAGAAATATATGATTTACCAGATGGTACACAGTGCAACTGGCAGCCAACTGAAGGGCTTGCATTTGTCATACCCTGACCTACATTTGTGTTTTGTTACCAAAGCTAAATGCAGCTACTGGTCACATCACATCTGCTTCCAGAGAATGTTTGGCTACTAATACATTTAAAGTTCCAAAACTACAATTTAAATTAATTAAAATAATGAATTTGCAAATTAACACATCAGGATGTTATTACAGTCACATAGTATGAAAAGAGTGTGCAATAAACCCCAGTCCTTTCAAGGAATACTTACAGGATCCGCAAGAAGTGTATAACTGGCACAATAGATGGTAGACTTGTCAAGAGCTATAATCTCTGCAGGCCTGATCTCCATGACTGTGATATGAGTGGCTGTGATGTGCTCCATTTTATGCAAACGAGGTGCAATTTCCTGGAAAAATGCCAGTGCAACCCCTCTGTTGGATTAGGCATTCACACATTATAGCCTGATTAACACCTTGCAACTTTCCTATAGGTGAGAACCAGTGACATCATTACAGGATCATGCTGGGATGTGACACTGCCCTAGACACCTTCACCATCTTCCTGAAATAGGAACCTTATTGTAGCTGGTGTCTCCTTGACAATTCCATCTGTTTCTGGTGAAGTAAGAACACCAGAATAGCCCTGGCAATAGCCCAAGCATAAAACTTCCTCCTTCTGCAAATGCTATAAACCTTTTAAGTATCTGCACCTTATATAACAGATCAGCTATGAATATATATGAACAGTCCCTGCTCAAAAGATTTTACCACACACAACAAATAGATGAATGGTGGGGGAACAGGATATAAAATACAAATAATTGGTCGAGGAGATGACTGGCAGGTTTTGGTTATCTCTGTTCTCTGGTATTGTTTGTTTAAACTGGCAGAGTTAGAAGGAAGTTAATAAGCTTAGAACAATAGAAAGCAAAGGGAATAAAGGTGCTGAATGAAGTACAGAAGGTAAAGACAGTGAAGTTGGCAGGAGGGAGCAAAAACTAAGGGAGAGGGAAGGAAGAAGCTGGTAAAGACAACCAGCCAGCAGTGACTAAAAGTCCACATTTTAGGTGGTGCCTTTTGGGGTAGGGGAAGCAGGTGCACACATAGGGTGCGTCTACACTTAGAAATTAAGTCGATTTAAGCTTGCTTAAGTCGACTTAATTTAATCTGCGTCCATACTACATTTTCCTTAAGTTGACTTAAGCAGTTGCTTAAGTTGACTTAAGGAAAAATAAAGTCGACTTTATAAAACCTCGTTTAAAGTCGACTTTACTGGCTAAGTCGACTTTAGAAAGTCGACTTAGCCAGTGTGGACGTGGAGTAGCCCTAAATCGACTTTAAGTCGACTGAAGGGGTTTTAGGGCTTCCCCACTGCCCTCCCTGCCAGGGTGGCTGACACAGCCACAGCCTGGCGTGCCCCCCCCCCCACAGGGCAGGGCAGAGCCCTGCCCACCCTGCTCCTATGCCCTGCCAGGGTCCCTGTCCCTCTTTGCCCCATTGTACCAAGGTACAATGCGGCAAAGGCTGAGTCCCCTGGCACTTGGCAAGGGGTGCCCCCCCTGCCACTGTGGACCTGTCCCAGGTCCACCTAGCCCCTACAAGTTGACCTAGGCATCCAGTGTGGACGCTCTAGGTCGATTTGGCAAGATCCCCTCTAAGTCGACTTAATTTTTTTAATGTGGACATGCTAAGTTGACTTAAATTAACAAGTGTAGACATAGCCCTAGAGCCCCAAGAAGTAAGGGGCCTCATTGCCTGCTTTGCTTACCCCAAAACCTGTGTCTGCCTTGGGTCGACAGCAGGGAGTCAGGGCCAGAGGGGGGGCCCTTATTAAGTGGACCTTATTAAGTCAACTTCATAAAGTTGACCTAACTTTTCAAGTGTAGACATAGCCCAAATGAGTTTTAATAGAGCATGGGATGACAACAAAAAGAAAGGGAGGAAATATGAGGGAATTAAGTGAAATAGTTTTAGGCATTTTGGAATACAGTATTCATTCTGGTAATTCCTCTTTGGAATTCTTTTAATCACTGTAATATATTAAGGTTTGAGGTGGTGTACAGCATGAGGGTCAGTGGAGGTCTGTGATGGAAGGTTGACTGAAAGAAACAAAAAATCTGGGTGATTGATTTGGTGGAAGGAGATTTACTTTCTAAAATCTGGTTGATTCCCCCCACCCCCTAACAATATCTATCAATATCAAGTTTTGCTTGAACTTGGTTCTTGCATCGCCAGTCTGGTATTTTTTAATTAAATAACCACGTGTGCTACGAAGGATGCCAAGTAATTGGTTTTGGAACTGTTTCTCCTGAGGACTTATCTATACAGTGCCACCAAAGTGCACTAGAGGGGTTCGATTTTTAAAGGCCTGTAACGTATTATGGTCCAAGTGCCCCACATAGACCCTGCTGGCATGCTCTAAGGTATCTAGCTCTTCTTAACGACTATGTTAACATGAATTAGGTACCTTATAGAGCATGCCGGCAGGGTCCACATGGGGCAGTTAGAGCACAACACATTACAGCCCATTACAAATAAAATCCCTCCAGTGCACTTTGCCAGAAGTGAATTTTCTTTTGTGATTCCCTGGGAAAACTGCTCTGGCACTACCTTGGTTGTATAGCATGCTGCCTTTCTAAATATGAACTCCTTCCCTCCACTGCTTTCTTTGGGTCCATTCTGACAACAGCAACATGCCTTCTGTACCATATATTCTTTAAAATGTAATGTCATCGCAAATATACTATTCATTTTACCGTATTTTAAAAATGCAGCTAAAAATGCAGCTTTTTCCCAGAAACAATTTTTTTTCCACTACATGCAGCATCTTTTTTCTTAAACAGAACCAATAATCTTACTTTATTTTCAAGGGGGAAAGTTTCATTAACTCTGTGAAGCATAATAGTGGGATAACCTTATTCAATAGTACAGTTAACAGCAATACCAAGTTCTTTGAAGACTAGCACTGATTGATCTGCCTATGCCATTCAAATAACGTGTACAGTAGCAGTTCAGAAAAAACTTTTTCTTCAGACTGTCACTGAATATTTTCATCAGACCTGAAAATGAGCCCCATGGAGCTCAAAAGTTCGTCTCTTCCACCAACAAAAGTTGGTTCTATAAAAGACATTAACTCATTCACCTTGCCTCATAAAATAATTGAAAGTAATATAGTGGATTCTTTGCTGTAATCATTTCTAAGAAGTTCCACCACTAGGTGGTGACAGCTAAACACAGATTAGCTTCTTGACTTCCAGTGTGAACAGAAAAATTGCTAATACAGCTTAAAATAATCGTACACTAAAGAATATCAGAAAAATACTTTGCTGTTTTGACTGGATAACTCCCTGCCTCAGTTTGTCTCCTTCCATATCAACCTACCACTGCAAGTTCTTTCACAATAACTCTCCCCTTCCTGAATCCAGCTTATTAACATAAAAAAACCAGTTTCTAAAGCAAATATTACCCCTGCAACCAGCTAGGCCACCACCCTGAGTGCAGGATACTCTGCAGTCTGCTTTAAGTGTTGCATTTTAAAGTCTGTTACAGCCCTATATTTGGACTTAAATCATCCTTCCCCAATTGGGACAGGGTTTCCACACAGCCTTCCTTCTAGGGCTATACCTAACACTCTAATACACTCCTTTTATCCCCAGCAGGTTTTTGCCTCCTAACTAGTCTCCCACTGAGGAATTCCCTCCCCCGACAGACTCCTGCAGATCTCTCTTCCTAGGCCATTTTACATGAGGGTTCTGGAGAGTCATTTTCACTCTACTTTCCTTTTCAGACTACTCTAACTTCTATATCTCATCCCAGCATTCCCCTTATACCTTGTAATCTGACTACAGAATCACACAATCTTTGGCTATGTCTACACTAGAAAAGTTAAGTCAAGTTTTTAAAGTCGACTTTTATAAGGTTGACTTAACAAAGTGGACTAAGTTGACTTAGCTTTAAGTCGAATAGTCCACTTTGTTAAGTCAACCTAACCATCCCTAAATCGACTTAATAAAGTTGACTTAAGGGTTACTCTATGTCCACACCATCCTTAAGTCGACTTAAGGAGTCGACTTAAGGATTAAGTCGACTTAATGAGTGGTAGTAACAAAGTCGACGTAAGCTTTATTAAGTCAACTTAAGGAATTTCTTAAGTCAACTTAATGAAAGCCTAGTGTGGATGTGGCTTAATTTAAGTCGACTTAAGGCTCCTTAAGTCGACAAATTGCCAGTGTAGACATAGCCTTTAAGTCCTATCACCTGAGAGCTAGTTAAATGAGACACAGGTGCGATTGAAAACAATTCCCTTAAAGACCCTGCCATGGAACAGGTGCAATGGAGCATTGTATTTCCAGACATTAGTAAGATATAATATGCAGGTCCATACTCTAAGATGGAGAACCATAATGCTAAGCTCTTCCACTCGGTCATGAAAAATCCCCTTTATATGCAGTACACTATAAAAATCTTATGTTATATGAAACAGTCTCACAAAAACTCATATGGCTTGATCCTATGAAGTGCTGAGAACTCTCATTTTGCACAGATCTGTCCAAGGTTGTTTTAACAAACTGAAACTGATCAGTCTCTCCAATGGGAAATCTCCCCAAAAGGGTAAATCACATGCAGTGATTTCAGAACCTCTGGTGGGGATAGCATTCATAGTTTTTCAATGGCTTAGATCTCAAAAGAGGATGCCTGCTTGAGTTTGCAAACAACCTGAAAGAATAATTCTAAGACATCTGACCTACTCCATTCAGGTTAGAGGGAGGTTCATTCTAAAACTTACTGAGCTGGGTTGGGGAGATGGGCTACCAACACCACGGCTGTACTTTGCTGTCGCCAGCCCATCATGGCTGTTCTAGGCTGTTGTCAGCTAGGCAATCCAAGGTATGTGCACCCAGCAAATCAAACTCCGTGGCAGACCTGTGGCAGCTGACTGTGGCTCACGGCGCTGTTCCATTGCTATGGTTCAGGCTGGAGCCTGGGCTGTAGGGCTTGGCAGGGTGGAAGGGTCCCAGAACTTGGACTATAGCCCAAGCCCATAAATCTGCACAGCAGTGAAACAGTCCCACACCGTCCGAACCCTGTGAGCCTGAGTCAGCTGGCACGGATCAGAGGCAGGTTTCTCTCTGCTGTGTCGACATATCCCCAGAGTCCTCTGCTTGAGGGTTAAGTCCTTCCTGCTACAGAATGCACATCACAGCTTCTGAATAAGGGAGGCATAAGATACACCCTTTGCTCCCTGATGTGGCGCAACAATGAATTTAGGCCATAATATTTTCTAAATTGTTCATTTTTATGAAAACTTGATATATCATACCGCAAATGAACTCTAGAACCCAGGGAACTCAGTTCATATGTTAGTAATCAAAATCAACGAGTTAAGATTGAGTCAGAACACGTCCTATAGACCCCACATTTTAAAAGCATGCACACAACCAGTTAAGGGAAAGACTTTCCACTTTCATATTGCCTACACCCCTGTTCACAAACCACTCCACATGATTGTGCAAACTATGCTGATTGACATAAAATTGGCCTAAAATTGACGGACTAAATATTTATGAAAACAGCTGATACCAGAAGGTATTCAAATGCAAATACAAGCCAAGTGAAAGCCAAATGAGAATAAACAGAAAACAGTTCTTTATATTTCCAGAATGAGCACACTGCAGTGTACCAAGAAATAGACTCTTTATCTTGCATTATAAAGCAATACTGAAGGTTATTCAGTGTCATGTTATACGGGAAATTCTGGATGGGTATTGTATGGCTGGGATGAGGAGAAAATTCAGGTTGTACAGAGAACATAAAGGCTGTAGAGATAATGAGTCAGACACACAAACTTCAGAGAGAAAATACAGAGAGAAAGAAAAGGCACAGGACTTGGTTCAGTCTAGGGTTAGACCATCTTTTTCCAGGCTCCCTCTGTGATTTAACAGAGTCAACTTAACTTTTTAAGTGTAGACATAGCCGTAGGTCAGAAGGGACCAGTATGATCATATAGTCTGACCTCTTGCACAATGCAGGCCACAAAAATCTCACCCACCCACTCCCGCAATAAGCCTCTAACCTATGAATGAGTTATTAAAGTCCTCAAATCATGATTTAAAGACTGTCAGATACAGAGAATCCACCAGCAAGTGAGCCATTCTCCATGCTAGAGAGGAAGGCAACCTCTGCCCCCTCCCCCCTCCCCCCCACCAGAGACCTAGCTAATCAGCCCTGGGGAAAATTCCTCCCTGACCCCAAATATGGTGATCAGTTAAACTCTGAGCATGTGGGCAAGTCTCACCAGCCAGTCACTCAAGAAAGAATTCTCTGTAATAACTCAGAACCCACCCCATCTACCCTCCCTTTTTAATCCGATCAAGCAGCTCGAGTTTGGTTTCCACCTCAGATATGGCAATTTCCACTTCCATATCCTCATTCCTGTTAGCTGCCCTACCTCTATACACAAGCTTGTTATCACCCTCATTAAAAAGAGGCAAAGTATTTATTTAGATATTCAGCCATGCCTAGATTATCCTTGACCTCCACCCTATCTTCAGTGTTTAGAGAGGTCCCACTTCTCCCTTCTTTGTTTTCTTCCTATTTATATGGCTAAAGAACCTTTTACTATTGGTTTTAATTCCCTTCGCAAGGTCCAGCTCTGATTGACTTTTTGCCTTTCTCACTTTATCTCTACATGTTCTAACCTCCAAGAGGTAGCTTGCTTTGCTGATCCCTCCCATCTTCCACTTCTTGTAAGCTTTTGTTTCCTCCTAATCACCTGCCTGAGATGCTTACTTATCCAACTTGGTCTACAACTCTTGCCTGTGAATTTTTTCCCCTTCCTTGGAATGCAGACTTCAGATAGTTCCTGCAACTTTGACTTGAAGCGATTCCAAGTCTCTTCCACGTTTGCATTCATTAGTTCTTTAGTCCAGTCCACTTCCCTAATCAATTCTCTAAATTTTCTAAAGTTAGCTATTTTAAAGTCAGAGACCCAAGTCAGATTTTTGTTTATCCTTCCATTTAGTTTGAACTTAATTAGCTCCTAGTTACTGGAACCTAGGTTGTCCCCTACAACCAGTTCCTCTATGAGGTCCTCACTACTCACTAATACTAAATCTAAGATGGCATCCCCTCTTGTTGGTTCGGTAACAGTTTAGACAAGGAATTCATCAGCTATCACATCCAGTAAAATCTGGGCCCTTTTATTACTACTAGCACACATCATCCAGTCGATATCTGGGAAGTTAAAAATCTCCCATTATCACACAGTTCCCAGTAAAATTTACTTCCTTAAAGGCTTTAAAGAGGTCCCTATCCATGTCTAAATCAGATTCTGGCAGTCTGTAAAACACCCCAAGCACTATCCCAGGAGAATCTCTAGTAGATTTCTTCCCTAATGTGATTTTATCCAGATAGACTCTGTCTTGTTAATTTCATCACTTTGAATTCCTTTACAGTCTATCTCCTCACTGATATACAATGCCACTCTCCCACCTTTGCCTTTATATCTGTCTTTCCTAAAGAGCACATAGCCTTCAATACATGTACCCCAGTCATGAATACTATTCAACCATGTTTCAGTTATCCCTATAATATCTGGTTTCACTTCCTGTACCAGAAGCTCCAGTTCCTCCATTTTGTTACCCAGGCTTCTCACATCAGTATATAAACATTTTAGTTTTTGCTGCTTGGTTTCACTCACATTTCTTCCCTGATTCGGAACTGTCGTTCTACAGCCAATATCACCCGTTAGACTGACATTTACACTACCCCTCCTTTGAACTGCCATGCTGCTCCCCATCTCTGTGTCCTTTCTTATTTCATTGTCTTTTCTCTCAATGCTAATATTAAATGTGGACATTATCCGGGCTCCTCCCAACCATCTCCCCTGACTCCCTAGTTTAAGGCTCTCTTCATCAGTTGTGCTAACCTCCCTCCCAGAAGTCTATTTCTCTCCCTATTCAGGTGTAGTCCATGCCAAGAGAACAGTCTTCTGCCCATGAATGCCTCCCTGTGACCTTACACCCCAAAGCCCTCCTTATAGCTCCACTGCCTGAGCCATCTGTTGATCATCAGAATCTTCTCACACCTTTGTTGTCCTCCTCTAGGGACAGGCAGAATCCCACTGAACATCACCTGAGCCTCTATTTCCTTGAGAGTCCTCCCCAGCCTGGCATAGTCTCCTTTGTTATGTTCCAGCAAGAATCTAGTTACATCATTTGTATCCACATGAAGGACAATCAGAGGATTCTTTCCTGCTCCCATTAAGATCCTCTTCAGCCTCAGATCGACATCCCATATCTTAGCGCCCGGCAAGCAGCATACCCTTCTGTTCTCGGGATCAGCTCTAGTTACAGGCCTGTCTGTCCTTCTCAGGAAGGAGTCCTCAATCACATAGACTGCCTTTTCCTAGAAAAAGTGCGATTCTCCAGCCTAACCCCACTTCTTTTTGGCTGCAAGTCCTCAGTTCTACAATTTTTCTTTGCAGTCCTCTGCACCTGCTCCTGAATCCTCCTAGGACTCTTATTTGGTGGTATCTCCACCAGCTCATCCCCTCTTTGTATAGGGCTAGCTGCTCTTCTCTTTTTTCTTGTGCTGCCACCTTCAGTAACCACTCGCTGTGCTCCTTCTTCATTTGCTAACACCACACACCTGTTTCTGAACTCTACTTCTCCTTCACTAGCCTGTCTTTTTCTCTGCCAGCTTCACAAAGTCACATGCTTCCACTGGCCACTTTCCTCTCCCAGCATTCTCCCCTCAGAGTCCATTGGTCCTACATCCAACTGAAGGTCTGGGTTTTGTCCTATAGACCTCTCATTTCTGTGTTCCATCAACTGCTCAAAACCCCTTCTAAACTCAACCAAGGTTTCCATCTGCATCTCTAATCCTCTAATTTTCTCCTCCAGCAGCTCTAAGAGGTGGCACTTCGTACATACAAAGGTCTTTTGAGGTACCCCCTCCAAAATCATATACATCCTGCAGCTTCCATATCCTGTCATTTTCAGAGCTTCTTTCCCTGCTTGAGTGTCTACCACTGCCACCTCTGTATCTGCCATAGTGTTTCTCCTACTTACGGTCTGTGTAACAAAACAAACCCTAAAACAAACAAACAAAAAAACCCCAAACCCAGCACACCAAACAAGCCACCAACAAGTGCCCCAATAATATGAGAACCCCCCACACTCCCCCTCCCAACTCCCACTCAAATTGCCCTGTTCTCAGCCCTGTTGATTGCCCCTGGTGCTGCTGCAGCTGTGTGCTGCTGCCTGCTTCAGTGGCTGCCTCTATAGCTCCCTGAGCAGGGAAGCCCCACCCCTAATGGGGTCAGTGGTGGGTCTCACTCCACCTCTCAGTCCCTGCAAACTGAAGAGAAAGGGGAAAAAAAAAAAAGGCCAAAAGGCCCCCACAACAGAGAGAAGAAAAGAGAGAACCTTCCCCCCACCCCAAAACAAACAAACACAAGGACTCTTAGCTCCACAGAAACTCCACTACAGCACCTAAGGCCCACTCAAACTCTCCTGTTCTCAGTCTTGTTAATTGCCCCTGGTGCCATTGCAGCTGTGTGCAAGGGGACATGATCAGTAGCCAGAGTAAAAGGCATCACCAGCAGGTAATAGCACAATTATCCATTTTATTGCCAAATTCTTCTCAATTACCTACTAGTTGCCCTTTGGGAAGGAGTTTTTTACTGCGGTCTAACACTTGGTGTTCCCTACCATCTAGCTCTTTTGGCAGAATGGCTCCAAGGTCCTGCTCAGAGGCAGCGATCCACAGGATGACCACCTTGGAGAAGTCCAGACTACACAGCACTGATTCACTGTGGAGGATCCATTTGACCTCCCCAAAAGCATCTGTATAAGGTGTTCTTCTAAAACACCTTCTGGGGCATGTTCTTGTGTAGGAGATCACTTAAGGGAACAGTTATGATGGAAAATGGGGACACAATGTTCTGATAATACCCACTAACTCCAGAAAGAATTTTACTGCCTGTTTCAAATTCAGGTTCCAGCAGTGGCTTCCTATTACTCTCCAGTGATTTGATCTGCCCATTCCGCTGGATGTCCCTCACATATTTCATTTCTGCATAGTCAACCCAGCCATGTGTCAGATTGCCTGTTAGGCCGGCTACCCTAAAGGACTGTAGTATAGCTGCAGCCCCCTCTAGATGTTCCAGCCAAGTGGCTGAATAGATTACCATACCTCCAGTATATGCTGCGGAAGCAAAAGTACCTTACCATCAACTGCTGAAATGTGGGTGGGACCCCATAGAGCCCAAGCAGATGGTACAGGCTAAATAAAGCAGCAAATGCCATTGTGTTCCTGAACTCTGGAGCAAGAGGTAACAACTCTTCCAGTTACTGATCTCCAGAGTAGTTAAGTGTATACCCTTCCCTAGGCTATCCAACATCTTGCCACGACAGGCATGAGATAATCATCAAACTCCAATTCTAAATTCACTTTCCAAACATGAATACAAAACCAGGTACTCTTTTCCAGATTTGAGATCAAGCATAATTGGGTTCATAGATTCCAAGGTCAGAAAGGAGCACTGTGGTCATCTATATGACCTCTTGTATAACACAGGCAATAATACTATCCTCAAATAATTCCTAGAGGTTGTTTTTTTTTTAGAAAAACAATCTTTATTTAAAAATTGTCAGTGACAGAGAATCCACTACAACCCTTGGTAAATTGTTCCAATGATTAATTACTCTCACTGCTTTAAAAATTTACACCTTATTTCCAGTCTGAATTTGTCTAGTTTCATCTTCCAATCCTACCTTTCTCTCCTAGATTGATGAGCCCACTATAAAATATTTGTTCCCTGTGTAGGTACTTATAGACTGTAATCAAGTCACTTCTTAGTCATCTCTTTGTTAAACTCAATAGATTGAGCTCCTTGTACATATAAGATTTGTTTTCTAATCCTTTAATTGTTCCCATGGCTCTTCTCTGAACCCAGCCAATGTATCAACATCCTTCTTGAATTATGGACACTGGAACTAGACACAGTATTCTAACAAGTGCTCGCACCACTGGTAAATGCAATGAAGTAAAATAACTCTCTTCTCCTATTGGAGACTCCCCTCTTTATACTTCCAAGGATTGCATTAGCCCTTTTGGCCACAGCATCATACTGGAAGTTCATATTCAGCTGATTATCCACCACAACCCCCAAATCTTTTTTCAGGGTCACTGCTTCCCAGGGTAGGGTCCCCCATTGTTGGTCCTACATTCTTTGTTCCTGGATGCAAATATTTTTACTTAGTCACATGAAAATGCATATTATTTGCTTGCACCCAGCTTACCAAGTGATCTAGATCACTATGTATCAGTGACCTATCCTCTTCATTATTTATAACTCCCCCAACTTTTGGATAATCTGCAAACATTATCAGTAAAGATTTTGTGTTTCCTTCTAATTCATTAATAAAAATATTAACTAGCATAGGGCTAAGAACCAATCACTGTGGGACCCCACTAGAAGAACATCTGTTCAATGTGATTCTCCATTTACAATTACATTTTGAGACCCAACTGTTAGCCAGCTTTTAACCAATGTAGTGTGTGCCATGTTCATTTTATCTCTTTTTAGTTTTTTAATCAAAATATCATGGAGTACCAAGTCAAATGCGTTACAGAAGTCTAAATCTATTACATCAACTCTATTATCTTTATTGACCAAATTGGTAAACTTATCAAAAAATATCAAGTTAGCTTCATAGGATCTATTTTCCATAAAGCTATGTTGATTGGCATTAATTATATTACTCTCCTTTTATACTTTTTAATTGAGTCCTATAACAGCTGCTCCATTATTTTGTCTGTGATTGATTCAGATTGACAGGCTTATAATTGCTCAAACCATCTCATTTAACCTTTTTAAATATTGGTCAATTAACTTTCTTCTTTTCAAACTCCCCCCGTGCTCCAAGACTTCCGAACAAGTTGCACCACTTGTTTTGCAAGTATGGTAATTGAGTGGCTAAGACGCAATCTTCAGGAGGATAGGTAGGCAAGTGTCAACTTGATCGCACACTGAAAGGCTACCTTCAGTTCACCCCCGTGCAAAATGATCACCTGATCCATTGATTTGGGGCACCCAAAGGCAATCAGATGTGATCCTGGCCCCATTACTCCTTTGTGTGCTTTGGTTATGAAATGGATGTGTCTTAACTGTCTAAGCCCAATGAGCCATAGGTTTGGGGAAAACTCTGACCACCTACTGTGGGACGTCTCTGTTACTCCTAACTGCAGCATATTCTCCAATCCCCTCACCACCGCATCTCACATCCATTCAGGAATTTGAAACTAGCCTAAGGATCCCAGGATTAGAATGGGTTCAGTGTTCCACCAAGGGCGTCTTCCCCAGAACAGTAGTGAAGATATCTACAAAGTTCATGATCAACTCCCAGGCTTACTTTTTGGGGGTTCTAGAAAGGGTCGCTCTCAGGTGCTGCTCTGGGTCAAGCCCTGGGTTTGAATGGTGAGGCTGTCAAGCCAGATCTTGTATCATCAGGTAAACAGAGCCTCACACTCTTTCCACACTTCCAGTAGATTTACATGCTGTTATCTACAAACCTTGTCACTGGTCCCTTCTGACCTTAAAGTCTATGAGTCTATGAGCCTACTAAATTTTTCTCATAATCCATTTTTCCTACACAATATAAAATGTCAAAATTTCACTTCATGGAGTGGGCCTGTTTCAAACCCTATGAGTTATCATGGTGTCACACCAATCTGTGAGTCTGAGCCATTCTGATCCAGTACTTGGAGCAGAAAACACCATTGGCTTTCTTATATCCACTGAAGCTACTGTTGCTGTAATTGTAGGTGGTGTTGCTACAGTTCCTGTAGCTGATCTTATTGTTCCCACATCCATCTCAATATGGCCTCTGGATCCATTTCTATCTTCAGGTTCTGGCAGCTTTCTGGCATCTCCACCACATGCCAGCTGGAGGGCTTTTGCACAGCCCAAGAAAAAGCTAGTGCCAAGCCTGAGCATTTCAGGCCTTTCCCTCAGTGCACAAATTTTTTATTTAAAAAACACAAACAGACACTAAAAAAGCAATTCCCTTGATTAAAGCAGGCTTCAGTCCCCTTTCCATCTTCAGTCCTGGAAAGAGGACATGCTCCTTCCTTAACACCCCTGCTGAGGCATGTGACAGCCAGCTAGCCCTTAACCCTCTCTTCTCCATTTCATTCTGCCAATGCGCAACAAGGATAGCCACCTCAATGGGTGCAGCTGTAGAGTATGTATTATGAAGCTCTATAAGAGCTGAAAACGAGAGTTGAATACCGCCTGACAGCCATTCCTCACACATTCATAAATGTATCTGATATAAGAGTAGATGCCTGATTTGTTTTTCAAATACTGCTAAACTCTTAGCTTTCAACTGTATCTTGCAGCAATGAGTTACAAAAGCTAGTTTTATATTGCGCAAAAATAACTGCCTGTTATCACTTTGTTTTCGTTTCATTGGCTGCCCCCTTGATCTTTTATAATTGGACCGGATCCAGAGTCCCATGACATCTCAGAAAAGACTGCAGTGGACTTTGGATCAAGTCCTTTGTGAGGAAGGATAAATAAGAGTGGCTGATTTACTTTCTTGTACTATTCAGTATTTTGTAGCCCTCTATCATGTCTCCTCTTTCTAAACCAACTAGTCCTAATCATTCCAATATCTCTTCATGTGCAAAACACTCCATACATCTAATCATTTTATTGCCTGTGTTTCTGCTGTACCTTTTGAAGGGTTATGTGTCCCTCTGGAGTTTTTCAAGGTGCGTGTGGTGTCTTTGTGGTCACCGCACCATCATGTCTCCATTGTAATCTACCCCATCCACACATTCACAGAGATGTGGGGTGCATGAGTCCCATTCTTCCTTCTTTAGGCATAAGGGCTATGTCTACACTGGCAATTTAAGTTGACTTGAGAAGGCTGAAGTCAACTTAAATTAAGCCACGTCCACACTAGGCTTTCATTAAGTCGACTTAAAAAATTCCTTAAGTCGACTTAATGAAAGCTTAAGTCGACTTTGTTACTACCACTCATTAAGTCGACTTAACCCTTAAGTCGACTCAAGTCGACTTAAGGACGGTGTGGACATGTAGTAACCCTTAAGTCGACTTTATTAAGTTGACTTAGGGGTGGTTAGGTTGACTTAACAAAGTGGACTAAGTCGACTTAAAGCTAAGTCAACTTAGTCCACTTTGTTAAGTCTATTTTAATAAGGTCGACTTTATGTCGACTTAAAGTTGACCTTATTAAAGTTGACTTAACAAAGTCGACTTAACTTTTCTAGTGTAGACATAGCCAAGGGCTATGCCTACACTTGCAAGTTAGGTCAACTTAAGGAGGCCTAAGTCGACCTAATTTAGTCCCTATCAACACCTGGCCTTCATTAGGTCGATTTAAGAAAATCCTTACATTGACTTAATGAAAGCTTAGGTCGACTTAGTAAGACCTGATGATTAGGTCAACCTAACCCTCCTTAGGTTGACCTAACCCTCCTTTAGGTTGACCTAAGCACAGTGCGGATGCTTAAGTCCTCTTTATTAAGTCGACCTAAGGGCAGTTAGGTAGACTTAACAAAGTGGACTAAGTCCACATCCATGGAAACCACTTTGTTAAGTCAACTTAATAAAGTCAATCTAATTAAGTCAACTTAACAAAGCTGACCTAACTTTTTCTAGTGTAGACATAGCCAAGGATCCTGTTACCTGACACCCATCCATTCTCTCATGACCAGTCTTACTGTGCCTATAGCAGAGGGAACTTATTTCACTCAGACTCATTTTAAATTGAACTGAACTAAACACCAAACATCATTTGATGGAATTAATAGGAAAACAAATGTTAGTTTTATGTTACATAAAAAAATAAAATCAAAGTCTGAATAAAGTTCTGAACTGATGCTTCAAAAAACAGAAATGGGAGGAAGATGCATAGCACTCTCAGGAGCAGTCTTCAGTGAATCACAACATATAAATTGCTCCATTGAGGACAGAACAAAAGTTGTTATATCATGCAGCTGAGCCAAAAATAAAGACTCTAGGGAATTGTTTTGAAGCTTCTTCTTTTTATACTTTATTTTTTCCTTTATCCTTTCAATAACCAGAAAAATAAAATGAATAAAAACAAGCAGGTGGTTTTGAGGCGACAGTCTTTGTTTTGTCTATAAATTGATCTTGAATTCAGCAGAATTTTAATCCGTTGAACTTCCCTGGACCAAGCCAAATGTAGCAGTCTAAAAAACATTTTTATAAATAGTACATAATCTCTAGTCAGAAGTAGAAGAGCTATCTCAAATAATTGCATGTTATGCTTTTCCTTTCTTCTGCACTATCTCAATTAAAGAGCAAATGCCAATGCTTTGCTATGAACAAGCTCACATTTGAATACTGTTACAAAAAATAAATTGTATATATTTTAATAAAGATTAATTCCTATCTTGTATTGAATTTTTCTGTAAACAGAAAGTTCAAACCACCAGAGACAGTTCCAACTTAAAGAAAAGGTGACTCAAACCAACTGAAAATCATCATTATAATTATATCCACAATTATAGGTTTGCTCCCTGATACAAATCAGTGGGATTGCAGAACTGTCAGAAATTGGCTAAATTCTTCAAAATGATATCTCTGTGACAAGGGCTTCTTTCTACTTCCCTAATTTGAAAAATAAAGTTTATAGTCATTTACATGTAGTCTCACAAATGCAGTTATGGAGTTATTTTGAATTTTTGGTGATTCCTCCAAAAGCAGGAGAGCAAGAAGTTCCTCTTTTCCTTCCCAGGATAGGAAAGCTTGTTTGGCTTAACTTTTTCCTTGGTAACAGGAATGCTAAACTATTAACTTTATAGTAATTCAGTGTGTCTAAGTTGGGGCCAAGATGTTCAGGTTTTACACAGTACAACTGCCAACAACAAGCTCTTTATTAAGGGATCAAGGTCTGGTGGGACACCTGGTTCAGATTTCAAGCATGCACTTTCCGAACCATTTCAAATGGAATGGAGCTGTTAATCAACAGAGGTAGTTTAAATAAAACTAGCCCCCTACAAAGTCATTCAGCTAGGCCTCTCACCAAAGGGGGTACAGTTCAGAAAGTAGTTTTATCTTACCCTTCCCCTATCTCAAACCCAGGAAAGAGAGGAGTGGACAAATGTGTTTTTTTCACTAAGACATTCAAGTTATAAGTTATCTCCACATAGCTGTCAGTCAAAACAAAGCAGATTGCGTTCCCAAAAGATGACAATGGTGACAATGAAAAAACATCTTACTAACATTACAACCTATCCACAGTGAGCTGGGCACTATGGGTGCGTTTACACCAGTAAATTAAGTTGACTTAAGCAGGCTTAATTTAATTTACTTAAGACTTAATTTACTCTGCATCTACACTAGAGATTCCTTAAGTCGACTTAAGGAAAAATTAAGTCGACTTAATAAGACCTAGATTTAAATCGACTTAAGCCAGTGTAGACACAGAGTAGCCCTAAGTCGACTTAAAGGGCCCCCAGGACTCCCCCACTGACTCCCCTCCCAGGGTGCCTGGCACAGCCAGAGCCTGGCATGCCCAACCACAGGGCAGGACACAGCCCTGCCCACCCCACTCCTGTACCCTGCTCCTGTCCCTGTCCTACTCAGCCCCCATGTACCCAAGTACAATGGGGAAGGTGCTGAACTCCCTGGCATTTTTAAAGGGGTGCCTGGGGAAGGGGGGCACCTCTTGGGTGCCCCCTTCCCACCATGCACCACTCCCAGGTCCACCTAGCCCCTGCTAGTCAACTTAGGCATCAAGTGTAGACGCTCTAAGTTGATTCAGCAAGGTCGACTTTAAGTCAACCTAAAATTTACAGTGTAGACATGCTAAGTCGACTTAACAAGGTCAACTTAAAGTCAACTTTGTTAAGTCGACTTAGCAAAGTTGACTTATTTGAACAAGTGTAGACATAGCCTATATGACCTAGAGGCCCTTTGGCTAAGTGTACACTTGCAAGTTAGGTCGACTTAAGGAGGCTTAAGTTGACCTAACTTAGACCCTGTCCACACCAGGCTTTCATTAAATCGACTTAAGAAATTCCTTAAGTCAACTTAATGAAAGCTTAGGTCGGCTTAATAAGAACCGCCGATTAGGTCGACCTAACCCTTAAGTCGACTCCTTAGGTCAACCTAAGCACAGTGCGGATGCTTAAGTCCACTTTATTAGGTTGACCTAAGGGCAGTTAGGTCGACTTAACAAAGTGGACTAAGTCCACATTCAGGGAAACCACTTTGTTAAGTCGACTTTTGTAGTGTAGACATAGCCTTTGTGACTACAGGTTTGTAAATATCATCTGGACAGACCCTGATAATTGATAATTCGCGCAGGCTAAGATGTGCAGACAGCATTGCTGATGTGAGGTAAAAGTGCATTTTTGTGGGATATTTACTTGGATATTTTCTTTTGTCTCCATGAATACAACTCTCTGTTTTTGTTAACTGTACAACTGAGTCACAGACTTTGTTCTTTCCAGCCAATTAAGTAAGTTAAAAATAAGTGCTTGAGCTAAAGGGAGTGTCTTTTTCTTTTTTTTTTTTTTTTTTTTTGACACCAAGAAAAGTTGAGATCCATTGGCGCTAACAGTGGAGCCACACACCCTGATGTGAGTTACACCTGCAGCATAAAAACATTAAGAACAAAAGGATTTTCTAAATATGTGTCAGAGGCATAGCAAATTTGTAACAGTAAATGGGAACAATATACAATGGAGTGCAATTGAAGAAGACTGATATTTAGAATCTGCAAATTTGTGCTGATTAAGAGAATAATGAGTGAAATCCTGGCCCCATTGGCTTTGGACTTCAGTGGAATCACAATTCCATCTGAAAAGTTTTGCATGTCTGAGTAAGGAAATCTCCACTGTGCTTTCTTGGTAGTTAGCATTTATATTAGTTCAAAGCAGCGTTCTGTAAGAATTGTATATATTATTAATTATTGACTTTATAGTATCTTTGGCTATGTCTACACTAACAATTTAGGTCGACATAAGGACCCTTACATTGACCTAAATTACTCCCTGTCTACACCAGAAATTCCTTATGTTGACTTAATGAAAGCTTAAGTTGATCTAATAAGAACCGCCCATTAGGTCAACTTAAGGACAGTTAGGTCGACTTAACAAAGTGGGCTATGTCGACTTAACTTTAAGTCGACTTAGTCCACTTTGTTAAGTTGACTTAATAAGGTCAGCTTTAAGTTGACTTAACAAGGTTGACCTAACTTTTTCTAGTGTAGACATAGCCTTTTGTATATATGTGGTACACACTATAAATGGAGGCACACAAAGCTAAGTGATTAATTATGGGCCTGTTTCCATTTATTTCTTTCCAAAGCCTTCTCATCACTCACAAGTCATGAAAATCCTTTTCTGGAAGTGATGAATGAAGAGTAGTTTGGGAAAAAACAACATGGACAAAGCAAAGTGTGTATTGCCCATTAAGGGTCAAAGGCTGAGGTGTGATACAAGGGGTTTAGTAGAGGAGAGGACCTAATCTTTGCCAGGGCTACATTGTAGCTGCTGTTGAAGACTCAGGTCTTTACTGGTATCCACGTTTTGCACCACCCCCACATGGATTAAGGGCCATAAGACCCATGTAGTCGGGTATCCAATGGCATCATTTACAAGATTTGCCTCTTTGAAGCTGGGGCACTCAGTGCTACTGAAGGATTGTAGGCTCTGTGTGCCGGACTCCCTCCATCCAATCACAGAGGATTTTTCTATAGAGAATCCTATAATACATAACATAACATCATTTCAATGAACGTCAGAGTAGAGAGTTGATCTGCTCTGAACATTGGCAGCTGACCACCTCCCCGTTAATCGTCTAATCTAGCTACTGTTAAGCGATCTATGCTTAAAGACAACTTGTATCCCTTTGTATTCACATCCTTCACTACTGTAATAATCCTTGTACAAAATATGCCTCATGAGGTATCATTTGAAAAGTAATAATTCACTGATCATTAATACTCTAGCATGATGGATGGATGTGATGGATATTAAGAGTTATGGCTATATGCTAGAGTTATAACAAAAGTGTGTTTAAAATCATGCCTTGAGGAGTTGGTAAACAAGTCTGCACTAGACAAAGGTATGATTTCCCCCACCTGGGAATTATTTCCAAAGTACTCTGAAAGACCATGAGGATATATTTACATATCACATAAACAGACCCATCAACCTAACAAGAGGTGGATGTAAACTTCACATTAACAAGTGTGGGAAAAGAAAGAATGGCATCTACACCTAGCAAGAGAGAAATGCCTAATCTGGGTTATTTTTTTGAAAGAATACATTGCAAAGCTTCTCTTCTCCATAAAGACAGAAGACCTGAACCTCAAGTGATAGCAGTTGAATCAACTGACTGTGTACGACATTACTGTATTCTAAAATAAGGAGTTTGTTTCAGAGTTTGTGGCCAAACAGGGATAAATAGGTTCCGTCCCAGTCAGTAGAGAAAGCAGCTATTTTCCTATCTCTGTAAATTAATCATAGTGGAATGAAAACAGTGAAAGACCTAGAGATGTACAGAGCAATAGGAAGTCCACAGGAAGGAAAAAAGAGCACGTGGTCAACCTGCCTCTTGAAGCAAGGCCATTGAACTCCAGAATATATAAGCAAGGACAGATACCATGTTTGCCATCCATCACTAGATAGACACAAGAGGCCAGAGCTTTTGCAAACTGAGAAAGCAAGGACCTTCAACCACGGGTTGTGGAGGGAATTGAAGTCCCTGGAAACTGAATATAGGTGAGAAACCTGCTTATGTAAAGATTGTACCTTGATAGATTAAGCTCTGACTTGTAGAGTCATGTTTTCACTTATGTTTTACTTGTAATCCTTCCTTTTTTAATTTCATTTACTTGACATCACTTAACTTATGTCTTACTCTAAATAAATTTGTTTTATTCTTATTATAAACCAAGCCAGTGTTGTGTTTACATGGAAGGGCATATTTACCCCAGTTAAGTTAATAAGTTCTGGGTGGGTAGGTGTGTTTGTTTAGATAAACAAACCAACCATGTTATTTCTCTGAATTGTCCAGGTCCGGACAGTGAAGACTGCACAATTTCAAGGAAATTCAGAACTAGGAGTGGGGGGGAGAGGGGTCACCTTATTGGTTGTAGCCATGGTTAGTACAAGCCAGGATGCTGAGGTCAGAGCTACTGAACCAAGACTCCCCTTACTGGTTGTAACCAAGGTTAGTACAAGCCAGGCTGCTGAGGTCAGAGCTACTGAACCAGGATTCTCCAGCAGACATACACAGGGTGTGACCTCAACGCTGGTTGGCTGATTGTGAGTGTCCCAAGTTGGGGACTACAGTAGCAGAGCCTTGTGGAGCATTCAGGGTAGCAGGACAAGTGATGATAACCTCTAACTGGTTTGGATTGCACCCCAACTGCTGTCAAATGCCTTCAGTATTCTGGGCTGTAGCATGAGCATAAATGGCTCCTGGCATAAGTAGCTGGCAGTAGGGGAGGGATTCAGCAGCCTCCCAAACACTGCCAGTGGACCACTCTGCAATCTGGAGCACGCCAGAATCTCCAAAGCAGCATGCACTATGGAAACTCCACCAAGATGCTGCTATATAAGGACTTGCCCTGACTTCAATTTTGGCTGCTATAGCTTGTCTTAGAGGTGTATAGGGGCCAGGAGAGGGAAGAGTATTTGTCCTTATGTTGCGAAGTCTTAAACATAAATTCACATACTAGAATTAAACAGAGAATTGTAAATATTTAAATATATATAACTCAGGTGGTATCACTTCAGTTGCTTAAATTAACAGTTTATGCTATCTTTTCATTGCCTAAAAACAAACACTTTATAAATCTGCCTCCTGCACAGTACAGTATTATAGAGCAGAACAATTTGAAAGTGAACCATTAGAATCTCACTACTATAATCTACAACTTTTAAATTAGATAATTCAAATTTGACAATCTATTTTATTACACGCTATCAGCTATTCATTTATAAAGGTGGTAAATAGCGATGATCCTAAAATATAATCTTCAGAAATGTCTAATTATCCTATAATAGGACTTGTTTCCCCCCTCCCCCATCCCACAGCAATAGCTACTGTATATATAGTAATCATGAGGATAGGAACTCATGAATCTACAGAATACTTGCATCAGTCTTTTTACTTTGAAAACTAAGGCCCTCAAAACAATGGCATCTATTAAATCAATGAATAAAGTCAGCTGACTTCTCAGCTGGAAACATGATGGACTGAAGATGACTAACATTTATATATAGAGCCCTGCGCGGATACAAATATGTGGATCCATATCCGATCTGCATCTGCAAGAAAGGTTCTGCGGATATCCGCATTGTATCCACGGATGTGAATACAATGAGGATATCCACGGATATCCGCGTATTTGCAGGGCTCTAGCCCTGCACAGATAAAAATATGTGGATCCGTATCCGATCTGCATCTGCAAGAAATGGTCGGCGGATATCCGCATTGTATCTGCGGATGTGGGTTTCTGCGGATATAATGCAGATATCCGTGGACTTGCAGGACTATTTATATACTGCTTTTCATCAAGTCGGAGTTAATACAGCCTTACTAAGTGCTCAGAAATTTTGATAGATTAGATTTTTAGGAATTACAGAGGATCTGTTTCTCTAGTGTAGCTATTTACAACTGTGTAAAGTGATATCCTGTTATAAAATGATGTCCTGTTATGGACTATCCTGGCTTTGCTAAAGTGTAAATGACAACACAAGGTGCAAGTCAGTGGAGAATTAGTCCCAAATATAATCTCTATCCCTAGTATAGGAGCATGACAGATCAGAAAGTGCTGCACACCCCACTTCCCACATAAAGTATACTAGGGACAGCTGTAGTACCTTCACTTGAGGAGAAAGCAAGGATTGCTACCCTACACCTTCCCAAGAACACAATCTACTGAAAAAGGGATAGGAATGAGTGAGGAAGAGCCAGGACCCTAGCTTTCTTGGGAATCTAAGCTTTCTGCATTCCCTCTCTGGCAGTGAGCTTTGGCTAGTAGATGTCAAATGTAAAATTATGCTAATAATGGAATTTTCAGTTTGCTGGCTCTAACAATTTTTTTAAAAAACTCCATTTGGGGTCAGCTCAAAACATTTTTTAAAAAAATTTTCAGCAAACAAAAAAGTAAAATAAAATAATTGTTTCCTCTCAAACAAAAACAGAGTTTCTTTTTTCTTTTAAATTTTTTCAAAAAATATATAAGTAAAGGAAATTCTAAAACAAAATCATTCCAAATAAAGGAAATGAAAGCATTTCATTTAGAAAATGTTAAACTTTTTGATTTTTCATGGGAAGGGAGTTGACTGAAACAATTCAGCGAATTCAGCATGAATTAGCAAAATGGTTCAGTTAAAACCACATCTATATTTTTTGTTGAAAAAAAAGTTTTGGACAAAAAATTTCACCCAGCTCTAGCTGTACTCTGGACAATATACGAATGCAGAGTCATTCCATCTGCTATTGAAATGCAGGCCATGTCTATGCCACAAACTTTAGTCAACACAAGTTTGTTGGAATACTGCTGCCACAGTTAGCATACTGCTTGTGTGCATACATGCTTGTTTCTTGAATCAGTACTCGGTAGTGCTGGCCAGGAGTTCTTCGGATGCACCATGCAGTGCATCATGTGCAGGAATCCTACTGCACAACTTGCCACTGTCCAGCAAATTGTCTGTAGGGAAATTTAGGCAATGCATGATGGGGCAGAAACAAGTCACACAGTGGAATACCTACACTTCCGAGTAAAAGAATGAGGGAACAAGGGGAGGATCAAGTTCCCATCATACAACATTCTCCATACCATAATGCCATCCCTACCCCATAATATTTGTTTGTTTTTTTTAAATCTCACCACTGTGAGTGACTTTTCACTGTCCACCATTCTGAGAGAAGTATGGAGCCTGCACAACTCTGGACGCAGGACATATGATGCTCTTGTAATTGGAGAACTGCAAAAACAGAGCTGCACTAACAGTGAAGACCACACAGTGGAAGTTTGCAGTGTCAGAGTGCTGCAAGTTAGTGGGAAATCATTTAGTAAGAAAATGTATCATACAAGTGTGCGTTAATAGTCTCCTGGTACTCAGAACTGGAACTCTTGGTAATGTGCAGCAGAGAGTGGATGGATTTGTAGCAATGGAGTTCCCTATCTGCAATGGGATGATACACACAGACATAGCTCTTCTTTGACACTTGCCCTTTCTGTGTCTATTTTTCTATGGTCATGCAAGCTTTAGGGGATCACTGGGGATGCTTCATTGACATCAGTGCTGGTTGGTCAGGGAAGATTCAGGATGCTTGCATCTTTCACGACACAAGACTGCTCGGAAAGCTGCAAGCAGGAACATTTTCCCAACTGGTTGATTACCACCGGCAATGTTGAAATGCCAATAGTGATCCTGTAGTACCCAGACCACCTCTTGCTTCCATGGCTCATGAAGCCATACACCAGTCACCTCAAAAGCATCAGGGAAAGATTCAACCACTGGATCAGCAGGTGCAGAATGACATTTGAATGTGCTTTTGGTAACCTGAACGGACGTGGGCATTGTTTACTCAGAAGACTGGATCTCAGTGAGAAAAATATGCCAATAGTTATTCATGACACAACAGGCAACCGTAACAGTTGTGATGCAAAGGAGGGAAAGTTGCTGTCAAAGCTTAGTTTCAACAGCCAGATGCAGGGGCTATTAGTAGAACTCAACGAGGAGTTAAGCTGCAGAGAGAGGTGTTGAAAGAGCACTTTGTCAGCCTCGGAAATGCAATGTGGTGGACTGTGCCTCACCTGCCTTTGAAGTTTTGTGGGGGCTGTTAGGAATTATGAGGCACTTGATGTACATTTATAATAATATTGTTAATGCACCTATTAATTCTGCAGTGTTGGCTGTACTTTCATAATTGTCACACCATTTGTGTCACTGTGTTTGTTTGTCCCGTGAGTTCCGTTGCCCTGTAGAGTAACAAGCAGTGGACACTTTCAGTGGCATTCTGCAGCATATGCTGTGAAATAAAAAGATGCATATTTCCCAACAAATAGATATACTGAATACCAAAACAAGTGCACAAAAACTACCTGCAATTAAAAAACCAAAACCACAAACTTCTGAAATAAATTAAAGGAATAGAAATTAACAAGGAGAAAGAATGTCCATGTCCCTTTTGGCTACACATACAGCAGGTATGCACCCACAGGTTAGTGCATGTGAAGCGTTGGCTGTCCTTACAGTCCTGGTGTGCAGTGGCAGGGGTTGGGACGTGGCCTCTGGTACCATGTGGGTTGTTGGATGGGGAGTGCAGGGAGGGGCTAAAATGGAGATCTCCACTAACATGGAAGGTAGGCAGTCTGGGCTTGTTGAACTTGTAGGTACACAGCAGTCTACAACAGCTGTTTGCACACAGAAAAGCTCTCATGTTCTGGTGCATCTCCCTCTCCCTTTTCTTCTGCGACTCTCTCCATACAGTCTGAAATAGCCATCCTCCATCCAGGCACTCTGTTCACCAGCTGATGCAGCACTGGTTCAGAGAGCACCTGCAAGCATATCACACCTTCTGATCTAGCTCAAGCATTCTGCACATGTGGAGAAGGGACCACTCCAAGCTGCAGTGGCAGCAGTTACAGATGAAACCCAGAGGTCTCTGTCACACAATCACAATGGAAAGTAAAAGTTAAGCTTCAGAGCTCCCTTCCTTTTCTCTCCTACAGCTTTAAAACATTGACATTTGCACAGAGGTGCTCCAAAGCTCAACATGGTTCTGCAGTTCCAGCCTGGTAAGCATGCTTTAGTAGGGGCAGTGTGGGGAAAAGAAAGAGAACTGTTTGGTCTGATCACATGAAACAATGAGTACAGGCCCATGGCACTGTTATTGTAGGTAGTGGTGATCTTAGTTCCTATATCAATCCTGTGGGTAACAAAGATACAGAAAGCACAGCTGTTGCTGTCATCCTGAAATCACCCAGGTCTGTATGCTGGCTTGTTAACTGCAACAGTGCCTGTCAAGGTTGTTGCACAGTGACATGGTAAAGTGTCCTACTACAAAAAAGAAATAAGGGTTCCATCCCTGGAAAGCTTTGGGAGAGGACTACAGGCACCTCCATGAGAATTTTATTGAGAGTTCTCAGGAGGATTCTAGGGACATCCCTGTGCACATAAATGAGATTCTTTACAATAACCCTCCAACTAAGTCTATAAGGGAATGAAAAGCGGAGGAGAACTCTATCTCTGTTTGTTGTACTGCTACCTCGGTCCTAGGGCATTGGGCTGGGTACCGTCAATATATCTAAATACTGTAATGAGAAATATATTCACACACTTACCCCTGCAAGGGGCTTGACTATGTTCAACTGGGACTGACTGGACTGCAGTGAAGTCTCAAACAGGCACTGGCTCGTAGCTTAGTTGGACCTCCTAGTCGCATGTTCCTCATCCAAACCCTACCTCCTTGCTGTTTGTGTCAGGGATGCGTGAACCAGGATCCAAAGGAGATATCCAGAGTGGTCTGTGGGGTGGTCTCTGCTAAGCACTTCAGTGTACTAACCAGACCTTACCTTGTGTGGTTTGAGCTTTGAAGAGATCACAGCTGGAGGTGGCATGGCTGGAGACCATTATGCAGTTATTAAAGTCATAGATGGGAAGCTGAGAAGCAGCAACTCATTTATATTCATTTGAAAAAGCCTCACTGCTATTTGAGAATCCACCTTTCAATGTATTTCAGCACCTCTGTCAAGTCTGGAATGGACTTACTTGTTCAACTCACTTGTTCAACTCACTTGTATTATTGGCCTTCCAAAGAAGAGAAAGTTAACAGCTGTTTGTTCTCACCTATTTAATAAACTAAAAAATGGACTGGTCTTATATAGAGGCTTGGAATGGAGAGCTGACGCTTCAAAGCTAAAAGAAACACAGTGTGAAAAGTGGAGCAAGCAGCTTTTAGAATAGTGAAGAAAGAACAAGGTTTATATGAGGAGATTGAAACCTTTAGTTAACTAAGTAGGGATAGAGAATGTTCTAAAGGAATTGGGAAACAAAGAGGAAGAGACATGCAAGGTCTCAAGCTAATCCCACATTTCCCATGGACAAAAATGCAGACATCCTACTAGGTTTTACGCTGCAGAATCCTATCATTAACATGAATAAGAGATAAGGGGAGGAAAAGTGAATACAGAATAACAGCACATTTACCTATTCATCAGGAATTTCCTAGAGACTGTTCTTTTCACTCAATTTATGTAGACAATACCATTGTGACTTGCTTTCTCATGCACTAAATAGAACTCGTTGGTTTTTACTGCAGACAGTGGTAAAATACTGACCAGTGATACTTCTATTGTATTACCTAAAAATAGCATAAGCTGTTTGTCCTGTGTTTTTACAGGATATCAGTGATTTCCATGAACATGCAATTGAGAGTCAAACTATTGATGCATCTATCCCATGAGGTGCTGCCTCACAGGGAGAAGCTGAATGCATGTTGCAATGAGAGGAGTGCAAAAGGTGTGCAGCATCTCTTAAGACTGGCCATGAAGATCACTGATCCTGTGAATCAGAGACAGGAATCACTGCCTCCGTTATCACATATCGAAATGAAAGAAAGTAAGAGAAGTAATGGGTAGGCTTTCTGTCCTTTCCCCCACCCCGTCTTTTCAGATCAGGAAGATAAAGTGAATACTAGGAAGGGAAATCCTTCAAGAAGTAATTCTATCTTCAGTTTATGTTTATTAGCTTGAGATTGAATAGTTTGCCACAAAAGGCCCTAATAGACCATTATTTTTTCTAGTAAGTGTTTAGGGCTGGAAAGATGGAATAGATATGATTACTGCAAGTGGTGAGATTGTTTTTATAAATGGAAAAGCCCCAGTGTAAACTTGAGGCCTGAAATTCAGAAGAGAAAAGCATTACTCGCTTTGAAACTATAATCCAACCCGAAAATGTCCATATTAGCTATTTGATACCGATGACTTCAGCTTTATTGTTTCTCAACTAATAATCTCCAAATAAATCAGCAAGTCAGATTGCAAATATTGATGTAATGCCTTATGGGATCAACTGGTAGGACACTTTGTGGTGTTGTGCAATACAAGACAATGGGCAATCTTGAGTATAAATGACAGAAAGCAGTGGTGCAAAGACATTGTAATATGAGTACATTACATTAAACTATCAGACCATTAACTAAGATAACAGTTCCCATAAACTTATAGCAGTTTAACAAGGTGCTTCAAAGCCTATTGTAATGAATTGCCAGAGACTTCATCTTGTGCACTATTCGGCACTTAGCCTCCCAAAATCAGAGAACTGCTGAGAGCAGCATCAGTGTTCTACAGTCTACACCAGCTCCCATTTGGTTTCCCCTCTCAAGTCCAGATTTTCAAAGAAGCTAGAACAGCACTGTTCCTATTTAGGGACCTAAATTCGTGACCAGATATTTCAGAAGAGCTCAGCTCTGAGTTAATCACCTAAATAAGGGGCAATTTCCAAAATACTCTAACACTCAGAAGTTTGCATTTGACATTTCTAACTAGATTTTCCAAAGAGCTCAGGACCATAGTTCATGGCAACTGCACCTGTATTTCCTCTCAGAGGTCACAGCTGTTGCCTTGATTGAGTGGAAACCTGCACCCCTCCTTGTGCTGACTGGGATATGTTCCCTGCCTTCATAGTGTTATTTCCAGCAAAGACAGGTTGCACAAGAGCACCTGCTTACTTTCTTTCTCTTCAGAGGTGATTAATAGATGCAATTGCTACAGTTATATGGTAGCACACAGAACTTCTTATACAAGCCTTCTTTATTCTCAAGGTAAAAGTATTACAGAGAAAATATATAAATAAGAGTAAGAGAACTTATATACATGATAATAAGATCACCCTAATCTGGATTCTGACCTGAGCAGTCCTTCAACCACTTGCCCACCTTCTGAGGGGAATTACAAGCTCATCACAATTTCAGCTCAGAACAAGCACATAGCTTTCTGGAACCTCAGCCGGCCCAGTCCTTCCAACCCTTCCCTTAGAATTGGGACCTTGCAAGGACCACGAAGAAGGCCCTGAGCCTGTTTAAAACTAGGCTATTTATCAAAAAAAGCTTTTCTTTGTATGCTGGTCCCTACAGAATCCAGTCTGAACTCATCTAGGTGAACCACACCAAGTGTGGCTTCAAAGGCTGCTGTAGGAAGTACATTAGCATTCACCTTTGTATTACAGACAATGCCATATCATATAAATAATTGCATTTTTAATACAATGTACCCAAAAGATATTAACTCTAATTCAATAAGGTTTAACGTAATTCAGTAAAGTTTATCTTAATTCCATAGGGATTGTTCAGGGTATTGTCAGTCTGTCAAACTCAGTTCTAATTAGCATCTAGTGAGAGCAATGGGAACGGAACACTTTTTAAAAATCTGGCTCCTCCATTCAGGAGTGCTTCATCTCCTTGTGTGCTTCACACTTTCTTAGCCTCCCTCATCAGCCCAGGCCTAGGACAATCTCCTTTAATTGTCCACCCTACTCCAACACAGCCCTGATCACTGCAAAGTTTTCACATCATTCTGTGGTTTTCCTAATGTTCTGGTAGTTATTGAGATATTCCTAGTGAATGTAATAGTTAGGCTTGAAAGTGGGAGGATTTGGTGACTTGGATAACCTGTACACTGATTGTACCTCCAGAGAATTTAATCAATAAGATGTAGGGATATTTGCATAGGAGCTGAATGCCATACTATGGAGAAGTTTGCAAAGCACTTTGATACTGCAGTGAAGACTCTGGTGGTACTTGCTTTATATTTGGATGCTATAGAGGGAGGGTGCTGAGACTTACATACGTCATGGACTGTGGGGCTCCTTTCCTAAAAACTGAGCACTTCAATGTTGTGAGCTTGGCATAGCATTTTTTTAGCTTTCTGTTAAAATCAACTTTTCCAAAATCTACCTATGGGTTTTTATCATTTGGCCCCTTTGAAGCTAGTTTAAAGCCCTCCTCACTAACTTTGAAAATCAATTTCCAAATATACTTTCCCTCTTCTAGGTCAAGTAAATCCTATTTCTTCCAAGAATCCTTCCCAGAACAGCAGCCTACGGTCAAGGAAGCCAAAGCCTTCCCACCAATATCATCTGTGCAATGCAACCAGGCTTTCATCTCTAGGATGCATGCACCTGGGCCTTTTCCCTCGGAAGAGTATCAAGACTGAACTCTTGCTAGTTATCTGAAAGGATGGTGCAATGCGCACAGGTATTGTGCCTCTCAAAAGTACCATTTCCCCTTGAAAGTTCTTCCTGGAGTACAATTCTCTTTGGGTCAGTGGTTAAATGCCACTACTTGTCCCCTAATGCAAACCTACAAAGATCTGCTAGCTTTGTTTCATTTAAATTTATCAGGGCTTACAGCATCTATAGGATGTATACAAGGATTTTTATTAGTTCAAAAAACAAACAAAAGAACCCATCACCACCCACCTTAGAGCTGAGAAGCAGCATATGTTCCATGTTTTTATATTCATCAATTAAGAGTATAAATTGCAGTTTACCAAGTCGAATAGCTGTAGTACAGGCACATATATGAAACAAGTTGCAAATATTACACAGAAAGAAATAAGATAGTCAATTAACTTAGTAAGACACAATAACCATCATTACTCAGCGTCTTCCAAACCCAGACACTTTTTCATACCCGCAGAAAGGTTGCTGTTTACTGAGCACCCCTTCAGGTCTGGGGTCACTTTCCCAGCACACTGCCTTTACTAGCTCCCTTTTGTAGGCCCCTTATACACTCCACACAGTCTCTCTTATGGCTAGTAACATCCCTACCAGGGCTAGTTTAACAACAGAAATAGTTTAAGCAATTCTCAGAATAAAGTCCATTCCCATAACACAGAACTTTGTACTTCGCTCTGGTTCATCTTCTACAAACAAAACTCTTTCTCTGTCCCAGCCTGCTCCATCCAAAGTTTTTCTGGCTGGAGCTCAGCCCTCTGACTATGGTTTTCTTCTCCTGTCAGCCACACCCTGGAGCTTCCAAATCCCTTCCTGACATGTCCTGAGCTAACCCCTTCACTGCAGCCCTCATAGCGAATTACCTGATCCAACCCAGGTGGGTCTCTTTAGTAGTCAGAATTGGCTGGCCCTAGGTCCTCCAGACCTTAAGGAAGAAGCCACCCTGTTACACTACCTCTGACTCTTCCTAAAAAGAGAATTGGAAAAGATGAGTTTTGCATCACACTCTGCTAGTTAGACTTAGGTTCTGGATCATGGTGGGAAGTGAATTTCAGAATCAAGAGACATTCACTGAGAATGTCCAGAAAGTATACCTCTCCTCCTGCATGCTTAAATCTGTTTGAGTATCTCAGGTGATCTTACCTCTGATGGTATCATGGGTGGAGAGAGATGGACTTCAAAATGAAAACGCTAGAGCCCATGCCATTCAGCATGCTGTACTTTAAAACTAGCATCCTGAATGACATTTGGAAGAGATTTGAAAGACAGTTCAAATTTTGTAATATGTATCCCTACATGATCTTTTGGTACAGTACTAAAATGTTCTGCAATTATCCAACCAGGTGTAACAAAAATATGGATAACTTAGTGAAGATTTCATCCAGATTACAAGGCTGCAACCTTCTAACCAGGCTCTGATAGAATGAAGCAGTCTTGGGTGCCCAAGAAGATGGACATCCAGAAGCCACTTCATAGGTACTCAGGGTCATCTAAGGATTCAGCAAGAACTCCAGGAGGAAAATATTGTAAGTAGCAGGCATGCCCCAACCAAGAGAGCAGAAATAACCTCTTCTGGCCACATATTGCTCCCCAGACTACAAGCACCACCTTCAGTCTTTTCAGGTATGAGTTTTTGCTAACTAGGCCTCATCTAAAATGTAATCACTTTCAGTCACTTGGTAAAACATACTTTCTGGTCAAAAGACATGGAGATATAAAGCTGAATGACAGTGTATACTGATGACAGTTCAGCCTGTTATCTCATCACTACGTGCAGCGAGTAGGAGGGGTGACAATTTGTCTGGATGGAACACAACAGAGAATCCCCAGGACTGATAATTAGCTGCCCAACACTACCTTCTGGGTTTGCTCAGGAAAATGAAACGAAAGAAAAACAACAAGCACAAGAAGGATTTATGCTGCCCTCATTAAGGTCTGCGGGAGGATCAATAACAATGAAGAGTCAAATGGTATCAAGTCAGCCGATAGAGCTAAAGACAAATTAACATGGATAGCTGATCATCCATCATCAGAAGAGATTCAATGACCAATAAAACCAGCATAGTCTCTTTTCCATACCTAAGCATAAATCAAGATCAGAGTCCTGGTTTCTCTAGCTGTCACCACAATTTTAATCGTCTCTAAAAATATGGCTATAGTATTTAATTTAATCCTAACTTCATCTTGCAACGTTTCCTCTTAAATTACAAAACAACTCCTTAGATTGTTTTGTGGTTATAGTACATATTAATATATGAGCAACCCCATGCTTTAGCACATGACCTTTTTCCAGAGTGAACTATTGGTACCTTTGTCTTTTTTCATGATGCTTGATTGCACAGTATTACTGCTAATATTTATCTAAATATGCAGTTTGCAAATGTGTTGATTATATATCAGTAACAGTAAAACTGATTAGCTAGTTTGAAATGGAAAAAAAGTTCACATGTTCATACACTGAAATCTCATTGTGCCAACACATTAGCTTTATCCCATTAGAGTGTCTTATGCCATCTGTACCATCTGTACTGCCAGCTGGTATGATGCTCCAAAAATCTCTCTTCAATTATAGTATACTGATTAGTTTTTAGTACAAAATCAATTGTAGCTTAACTGAATTTTAAACATAAAAATTTTGCTATTTAGTTTTTGTGAGTTGATTTTGACAATGAAAACTCATCAAATTTCTTATTTTTCACATTGTTTAGAGGCTTCATGCTTTGCTTTGTATACTTACTACACAAATAGCCCCACTGAAAGCATTGGGACTGCTTACAGATTAAGGTACTACTTGGTGTTAGCAAACACTGGCAGATCCCAAACAGCAGAATCAGAACCTACTTATGTTTCCATTCAAATCTGAAACTCCATTAGAGAAAGTTCAACTTAACAGGACAGTGATCTTTTATTTACAATATAACTTCTAAGGTTTGCTTTATCCCTCTACCATACTTTTAAAAAGCAAATTACAGGTGAAATCCCAGCCCCACTAAAATTAACAGCAAAAAAGCCAATGCTAATGTGTCTTCACCGCTATATTTAGCCATGATAGCTACATTCAAGCTAGCAGGCATATGCTATGCTGCAATTACGCCTCTGACTGCAGTGAAGACATACCCTAAGTGCATGTAAGAAGTCAAGTGGATTGACATTACTTACATACTGAAGATCTGGATGGTGTACAAAGGGGTAAGCTAACGTCACATGAAGCCCATTTTAACCTACACATTCTTCCGCCCTGCTATTAGCTGCTTTTGTTGCTCCATTTGATCCCATGGGATTTGTTGCCAGCTGTCATAGGTTAAGCAATCAGGCTACCCTACCCTGCATCCAGACGATGGCTAGCACAGAATCAGGCAGAGAATAAGGGAGCTATAACTGACTGTACAGTTACTCTGCTGCCCTTTGTGAATCTGTATGAAAGAACCTTGATCTATGGCTAGAAGCGTTCGCTATGTCCTTGAGATCTCAGCTTTCCCATGGGATGCACAAGCTTGTTTCTAGCTCTGTTAATTTCCAAGATCAGACCTTAAAAATAGCAATATTTTTATGCATGAAAAGACAATTTGGGGTAATCATTAGGGGTTTTACATATGCATTAGTTTTAATTTTCCTATTCATAGCCTGCACATTTGGACCTATAATAAGAATTCTTTGGCTTCACAGGTGGAGGGATATGGAGAACCTACTGAAAACAATTGAAAGCACCTAAAATATTTCTAGGGTCATTTGCTGTGACATACACGGCACATACAAGATACCTGCCAGTCTGAGGTGGAATAAAGATTTTAATTGGTATTTGGCTGTGTTCAGCTGCATAATTAAATTGAAGTTTTGCTACTTATGAGTAATACTGACTTCCTGAATTCATGCCCACAAAACCTTTATACCGCACAATAAAGGGTTCCATCTTCACATAATTTTTTTCCCCCTCACATTCAGGACAAGCAAAGGAAATCAGAGAACAATTGGGAACACAGAACAGATTTTCTTGCCAAGAAGATACTGCTTGCAGGAACAGCATTACCAAACAAAGCTTTCTACACTTGCATGGAACAAAGAGCCCTGAGTCCTCACAGTTTCCCACTTTCTGACTAAATAGTTTTTCAAGAGAAATCTACCCAGAGATGGCTTCCCTATTTCAAGACCCATTAGGTCTAGGATGCAAATAGATGGAAGAGACTACTCAAGGAAGGCAAAAAGAAAAGCAAATTAAGATAGAAAAAAGATTTAACCCCCAAAAAGCGAAACAGCAATTTTTTTGAATAGTATTGGTTTCTCTGGCTCTTATCCCTTTGCTTATAAATCAAGTTGCTTTTCAAAAAGAACAAAAAAAGTCTCCCAATCACTCAGTTCTGCCTCTCCTTGTAACAAATAAAATTTGGGTAGCCTTTGCCTTCCTTATGACCACTGTTTCTGCCGGGTTCTCTTCAGCGATTATAGAACTGATCCTTCTATCCCTCGCCAATTTCTCTGGCACAAGGAATTTGCAAAGACAAGAACATGATAATATACTACCAGCCTGTGTTCTAAATAATTCAATAAACAAAATGCAGGTATCATTAACAATAACACCATCATCAGTTCTTCGTGTGCTGTACCATTTACAAAAAGACATTCAAAGACAGTATTTAATTTTGAATACGCTCAATGTATTTAGCAGTTTAAATTGCTGGAGTAATGGCCAGACAGAAAGTGGCAAGATGTGTAAAGATTGATTCAGTTTGCTAAATGTCCCATGAATAAAAGATCCTTCCACTTAATACAATACATTAAGTAAGCTGATTACTTTTTGACTAATAGCTTTTAAAAAAAGAAGCCGCAGCAACAGCAGCACTTAAGACATAGAAGTGAAAGATACTGTGATTATATAGAGACAAGATGGATGTCTATTTTGGTTTCATCCAGAGGCGTTGTTGCCGTCGGGCTGGCAGGGTGCCAGCCCCGGGTAGAAAATCCTGAGCCCCGGATCTATTTTCCCCAGCAGGCACATGCGCACCCAGGCAGAACGCTGCGTTCCGCCCAGGGGCCCCAGCTAAGCTGCAGACTCCTGCTGCGGCCAGGCTGGGGAGATTCAAATCTCCCACCCTGAGCATGCTCAGACAGAGCGTGCTCAGGGTGGGAGCGGCCTGGCCCAGAAGCGGCTCTGCCAGCCGTCCCTGCACCTCCAAGCCTCCGGCCAGGTAAGGGGGCTGGGAGGAGGAGGAGGCAGCGGGCAGTGGGGCCGGGAAAGGGGCAGAGGAGCCGGGAAAGGAGCATGGGGGAGGGGGACAGAGGAGCCGGGAAAGGAGCACGGGGGAGGGGGACAGAGGAGCCGGGAAAGGGGCCCCAGGCCTGATCTGGCCATGCTGCCTGCCCATGATGGTGGTGGCAGAGGGGCAGGATCAGGCCTAAGGGGCCGGTGTGCAGCGGGGCAGAATCAGGCCCGAGGGGCCGGCGTGCAGCGGAATAGGGGCAGGATCAGGCCCGAGGGGCTGGCGTGCAGCGGCAGAGGGGCAGGATCAGGCCTGAGGGGCCGGCGTGCGGCGGTGGCGGGAGCAGAGCGTGGCGGCCGGCAGCATGGCCTGATCCGGGTGTCCTGCTCCGCCGCCGCAGGCCGGTCCCGGGCCTTTGTATCAGGGGTTAAGGTAAGGGGGGAACACGGAGACCGGGGGTGGGAATGGAGGGGTCCGGACTCACGAGTCCATCAAGCAAGGGGTCAGGATGGGGGGCTGGGGAGGGATGGATGGAGTTAGAGGCCTGGGGAGAGGCGAAGGGGGCATGGGGACAAGGAGACTTGGTGGGGGCTGGGTCGTGGTGGGGGGACTGGGTGGGGGTGGGGGCTGGGGGTGTGGCCTAGCTGGGGGGCGGAAGCTAGCAGGGAGTGGGCTGGAGGGCCACAGCCCCGGATCTTTTTTCTATCCAGCAACGCCCCTGGTTTCATCACCTCCATAGTTTTCTAGAAGCAGTAATCCTCTGTACTCTCTACAAATAGTTGAGCCTCACAGAGATACTTGAGAGTTTTCAGTGACAGACTTTCAAGAAGTCAATTGAAGAAACCAAGTTCAGTAGCCACTTACCCTGGAAGTAACTACTGAGCAACAGAAAACAAAGCGAGCCAACACTGAGAATCAGATGAATAGGAGGCCAGACATTTTTGCCTATGTTTTGTCTTTGCAATTTTGTTTTGATGCTCAGGGTGTATATTTTTAACCTTATTTCAAAAAGATTCATTTTTTGAGTGTCTGCACCACACTAAAACTGCCAACCACTCTACACCCAATACACATCATGCAGATGAAGACAATTTTTCCCTAAATCACCACCTTTTTTTTAGGTCTCAATTTTGGACCCCGCCCTGGAATTTGTCAAGTTCTTTTAACTCCTGTATGAATTGCTGGAAGTGAAAGGTTAACATTATTCACAAAAGAGACGCAGGACATCACAAGAGTAAGATAGATTGGTATCACAATAGAATGGGAGACACCAAAAAACTTCCATACCTCCATAGTCTAAGTCAGCAGTTCACAACCACTGTGTCATGATACAAAAGTGCGTCGCAGCACAGTGGCCGAGAGTGATCCCTGAAATCAGGCTACTGCCGACAACCAGAGAAGACCTGCAGTGGCATGATGATTTTATGCCGCTGGCCTTTTAAGAGCTGAAGCGGCAGAGGAAGCGGCTCTCTGCAAGAGCTGCTGGGCAATCAACTGTTTTGCAGTGGCAGGGGCTGCCGGTCAAGCCTCCCGCTGCTGAAAAATCCCTTCAGAGAGAGATTTCTTTGGTGGTGGGAGCTATTGCAGCTTGACTCACTGCCAGAATTTCGGTGGCAGGTTGCGGTGCGGTGTGTTATGCACAGCTGGGAGCCCTCCCATCTGTGTCACGATGGTGAAGGGTTTGAGAACTCCTGGTCTAAGTCAATGGTTCCACACTCTGCTGAACTTCCAGATTATGTCAAAGGAAAAATAAACAAATGCACTATGAAATAAAAAGCCTGTCAGAAGCCAAATGGTTGGTGAGAGGATCTATATGTAGCTCTTGACTAGAGTTAGCTGAATAATGCTTTCTGCCCCACAAGAAACTCAAAAAAGCTGCTTCTTGCTAACCCTGCTGAATGGGGAAATGGGGAGAGTCAGGCCAGGAGATAGACTTGGCTGCTGGATACAGCCCACTCTCCTCCAAAATGGAGGGATTTCCAGGCAGCAAGCAGGGTAACCAGATAGTAAGTGTGAAAAATTGGGACAGGAGTGGCAAGTAATAGATGCCTATATAAACAAAGCCCAAATATTGGGACTGTTCCTATAAAACTGGGACATTGATCTGGTCACTCCAGCAGCAACCTGCATGAAAGTTAATGCTGCTTCTTCCAACATCCAAAGCTCCTTCAGAGAGATGCAGGAATGGCAGAAGGCTGTTAGGGAAATTCATAAGCATTCAAGATTCAGAGAATTGTAATGAGGCTAGAGTTCTGCACGAGACCCTCTTAACTAAGGAAAAACAAAGCAGAAACTCTGAGTTTCTGCACACAGGTCTTTTTGAGCCATCTTTCCCAGAAACTCTCTGTTGGGAGCATTTAACTCTTTAGACAATTTATCACTCTTGGAGAGTCTTAGGGTACGTCTACACTGGAGGCTCGGTTAAGTCGACTTAAATAAATTCGACTTTAAGTTGACTTAAAGTCAACCTTGTTATGTCGACTTAGAGAGCCCTGCATCCACACTGGCAGGTGCTAGGTCGAGGGAGGAGTGCCCAGGAACTCTGTGAGGGAGCCTGGAGGCCAGTTAGGTTGACTTAAGAGCTATCCCCCGTCTACACTGGCTTAAGTCGACTTAAAAAGGTCAACTTAAGCCTTAGGTTGACCTTAAGAGCTAGTGTTATTAAGTCGACTTAAGGAAGTGCTTAAGTCAACTTAATAAAAGCCCAGTGTGGACACGTGAGTCTTTAGGTCAACTTAACCTTCCTTAAGTCAACCTAAGGCTGTGTCTACACTGGCAAATTAAGTTGACTTAAGCTTGGCTTAAGTCGACTTAATTTGCCCTCTGTCCACACTACACTTTGCTTAAGTCGACTTAAGGAAAATAAAGTCGACAATGAAAATTAAGTCGACTTTATTAAACCTGCTTTTTACTCGACCTAAGGCTTAATTCGACTTTCTAAAGTCAGGTGGATGCCCACCGGAGGGTTGAGCAGGGGCTGTGGAGCGGCGAGCAGAGGCTGCTCATGCGCATGCTCGACCTCATGGAGCGGCAGATCCAGTCCCTGAAGCGCCTGGAGGAGCACTTGTTTGCTCGGGGCCCCGCCCTGCGCCCCAGAGGCAGCCCTCCTTGCTGGTGGGCCAGGACCCGCGGCAGAAGTCTGCAAGCCCAGGATCTGCCTTTCTGAGGCCACTAGCACCAGACCCTCCCCCCGACCCTTATATGACTGCTTACATGAATATGACTTTCAGCCAGATTGCTACATCTATTTTGTTCTTGGTCTGAAGTCTGTGCAAATTTTGCATTTGTCACTCCCCCGATTTTCCCTCAGAAACTTCAAGCAGCTGTCACGGGGTCATTAAGCAGGAAGGGCTTTTTGCAGGTAGTACAGGGTTTAAACCCCAGGGAATGGAGCATGCCACACTATTGGGCAAATGTCCTTAACAGGACTACTTACACGAAACTACAAACCATGTACAATTAAATACAAACTAAAAACCATGTACAAATAAACCATGTACAAATAAACTACTAAGGACAGTACTAAGTACTTGCAATTGCAAGTCAGAGAAGGGTTCCAGCAACCATCATGGGCAGAAATAAGGAATTGAGGAGGCACAGGGCCAGTGGTGCCTCATATACCATGGCATAAGCATGGTGCTCCAGGGGGGGACCAGAGTTGGCACCATGAATCCTGAAAAGGGAAAAAAAATTCTGGGAACCGTGCATATGTATTCTTGCATGCAACCTTCTGGTGGGCTAGAATTTATTTAATTGCCCCTCTCCAGTGCCTTAAAAGAAATATGCCCCAACTCCTATAGAGAAGCAGCTGAAGACCCAGGATTCAGTCGTTAAAAGGACTCACAGCAAAGATTGTTCAGAGATACCTTCCCCACATTAAAATACTACTAAGAACAAAAAAATGAACTTTATTAACTACTAGCTTAATAAATCTTATAATAAGAAAACATAAGGGAAGTTTATGTTGGACATTAGGAAAAAATTCCTAACTCTCAGGGTGATTAACCACTAGAATAAGTTGCCTAGGCAGGTTGTAGAATCTCCATCATTGGAAGTTTTTAAGAGCTGGTTAGACAAACAACTGTCAGAGATGGTTTAAGATGGTACTTGGTCCTGCCATGAGTGTAGGAGACTGGACTTGATGACCTCCTATAGACTCTTCCAGTTTCTATGATTCCTATATATTTAAAACATGTTGTGGCTATTTAGTAAATCCACATTCACCGCTTCACAGCTTTCTCCTCCAAAACACATAAACAAGAAAAACAAAATGAAGTTAAAACAGAACAGTTCCTACAGAAACACTGTAAGAAAGAAACCCAAGAGTTCCCAAAGGTTACCCGAATCTCAGCTATAGTCTTTGTTCACCACGTCCAAAGGCTTATTTTGAAAGAAGCAGCTCCTTCTTCTTTGGTAGCAGAAATCTTCAGTAGAAATCCATGCAGATGACTCTTCCTCTGCTAGAACCAACACCATCCAGTCAATTTACTGATTAACCAGCACTCAATCAAATACACATGCAAAGAAACTCTGCTGCAAAGGGCTCCAGAATAGGGAGAAAACATCTTGCTCTCCACTCCTGGCTCAGCTTCTCCCAGTCACACACTGTGCACATGGGCTCTTCTCACTGCAACTCCTATGGCTGCTGCTCTCATAGCGTCTCACCACCACTGCCGTAGGAAAGCTTGTGGAGCATGCTCAATGGGACCACACCCTGTTTCAGAAGTTTCTGGCTCTGGGTATCTAAATCAGGCCACAAAAGCAACCCAGCCCAAGAGATCCCTTAAAGAAATACTCTCAATAAGGCATATGGGTTACACACACACCTACAATAAAATCAAAATAAGCACTCAAGAACTGAAGTTTCTGTGCTAAGAAATTTTACAAAACCATTTCTCACGGTGGGTTTCAAGACTTGCTAAAATGACTAATTCTAAGATTCTCTTAATGTGAACTGAAATGGAAAATACAGGTTGCAAGAAGACACATGATCCTCTGTAGCACAAAACTAGCTTCTGAAACCACATACCTTGGCTATTTCTATATATTTTTTGAGAATTATAATAAAAGAAGTTCACTATAGGAACTAAGCCTTTGCAAATAGGAGATTTTTATAGTGCTTTATATCTTCATAGGACATCCATAGAAGGATTATTACTGACTGTGATGGAAGACCTGTACATTGTGCTGGATACGTGAGAAGAAAGATGAGTTTCAAGGGATGTGAATTAATTAGGCCACAACTTTATCAACTTACCTCATCTGGGAACTCCTCAGCAATAACTCATACAGTGTAGTCATGATTTCTTCCTTAATGTTTCCCACCAGGTGAAGAGCTCCAACCTCTCCAGAGCCAGCCCTCAGTCTATTGCTGGGACTGCACCACCCACTCTGCAGATGAGGGTTAAGAGGCTGGTGAAAGAGCGTTGTGTCATCACTGTACCAAACATTAGGAACCCCATTTCAGTTCACCAGGAGCTCTTCTTCAAGGCAAAATCCATTTCCAACATTGATTTATCAGGGGAAAAGGACCTGCACCGGCACATGCCACCTCCTAAATTGTAACAACCTGAACTTTACATTCTGATCTTCCCACCGAGTCCTTGAGCTACTGTGGGAAAGGTTAAAAAAGCAACCCAACCCATTCTGGTCATAAGGGAAAATTTCTTCCTAGTCCCAAAAAGGGGACTAGAACCAGGACCACTGAAGGCCAAAAAATCTGCTCCTGTATTAATCTCATGGATGGAAGAGGGGAGTTGCTAATTCAGGTGTGGACTCAGCCTGGAGGGATGTGGTTCATATACACTTCCCCAGGTGATTAGGAACTGATGGTTACCTGAGCCCTACCAGCCCACTCACCAACTCAGGTAAGATCTTTCCACTTTCCCAGTCATCCCCCTCTACCGTTCCCCAAGAAAGGAGGGAACCTTTGAAGGAGCTATCACCCTATTGCCCTGCAAGTCTAGAACTAGCTTGTCCAACCTGTGGCCCACCGGCCACAATCCAGCCCGCGAGATGCCTGGGAGCAGCGGCCAGAGGGGGACATGGTAGACCTGGTGGGGGCAGGAGGGGAAGGCGGCGGTGGACCTAGGGGATTCTTCAAGACCAGTGGTGGACATGGCAGGGCCACGGCAAGGCAGCAGGGGACCCAGCAGGGCCATGGTGAGATGCTGCAGGCCCCCAGGCAAGGCCGCTCAATCAATCCTGCAATTTTCATTTCTTCACCATTAGTGAAATCTGTAGGACTGCTGATGTTTCAAGATGGTGCTCAGCATAGATTAGAATGTGCAAATCTGGGCCTAAATGATTTGTAAAATCATGATATTTGTGTCAATCTGGTTGAATAATAAATGAAAGAGACACCTTTTAAATTATGGCATTTTAAAGATCTGGCGTTTCCATAGACAAATTTGAAGCAACAGTGAATCAGATTAATCTTGTGGAGAAAAACAAGTGGAGGAAACAAAAAAACAAAAAACAAAACACCCCTCCCCCCCCACACACACACTCTACTGGCTTTTCTGATTAATTGCTATAAGCTCATGGACCTGTCAGAAACTTCTAAAGAAAACATTCAAGTATAATTTAGTGTTGTGAATTGTTTTGTCCTTCACTAAGGCAGCACAAGAATTCTAGAGAGAAATAAATTTCACTTATTTTTTCCAAGAAATGTTTACGGTATTTTAAGGATATCAAATTCTGCATTCTCCGTTTGGTGTTCGAGAAGTCTCCCCCACAGTTCCAGATGATAGGGGTACTGTGCATATCTCACTACTTCATCAGGAGGAATATTTACTTCTTGCCACTCTCAGATCATAAGGTCTGATATTTTTAATAAAAACAAACAACTAGGGATTGATCCAAACCCATTTAAATCAGTGGGAATCTTTTCATTGCTTTAACTCGGGCTCCTAACTAGTATAATATCCCCTACTTGCCACCATTTTATGATTTGTAAATAATTCAAACAAATGAATTATGGAACTAGTTACATCTTCTAACACGAAAGATATTTTCTCATCTATGGTCCTCACATACGTAAGGATTACACTTGGTTAGTAGAAGATTTTTTTTTCTCCCCCTTTTGCTGCATATTGGTGAATCCGATGAAGTCAAAGAAAATTAAGTATTGCATAGAGAAAATGGGCTCAAATTTAATATCCCATTCGCTGTAAAAAGGAACAAATCTACTGAAGTCAAGCGCTTAGTGCAGTATACCTGAGATAAGAATTAAGCCCAATGTTCCCATGAAGTTCACCAGTTGATTATCAACAACTAATTAACCAATAACAGGGTGTAGTCTGTCACAAAATCAGGTTGACAAAACAAAACCAATAACTTTCCTACTACTGCCACAAGTTTATTTTTCTGATGGCTGCATCTCCCAGTTCAACCTTTAATAACAGAGGAAAATGGTAAATAAGATGTTACAGGAACAGGGAATATCTATAGCTCCTTCTGCACAGCGGATTGCATACAGCTCTAGAAGGTGCTAGAAACTGGTGCTAGTTTACAAGCAGAACTCGTTCAAATATGTGAATGTTTCATCCCATTTCTTTTTACCACCTATACTGTATCAGCAATTTTGCTACCACTTATTAAATTCACAAACAGAAACTTTATTACATGTTAGTTAAGGTTGCTGTCATCAATAAACTAAACCATAAAAAAAATTAGGAAATTCAGAGTTAAGGATTTCAAAGGTTGAAAAGTCAAACAGACAAGTTAGAAAATGCCAGAATGACCGTTGTCCATGTAGCCTTAATTCAGGCCCCCTGTGCATATTAATTGTGGTAGAGTCTATAATTACATGAGCTCCACAATAGTTTTTACACAGAATCCCCTGGGTTTATTCAGTGCACAGGATAGATCCACTCTAGGAATGAAGCAGTGGTTTAAAGTGAAGAAATCTGTTGTTTTTAGTACTCCTGATTTATTTGTTACAGAAGTTACAAATTTTGTAGTGAATGAGAAGGGGATGCTGTTATGGTTATGGCAACTGAATGCTGCTCTGAAGACTTGGATTCTATCTCTGCTTATTTCACTAAAATTCCTGTGTGATACTGCAAGTCGAATTGAACTTTTCATGGGTGGTCACTTCTGCATGCGGTTAGAGACTGCCTACTAATGTGTAAGCACAAAGGGCCCAAATCAAGGTAGCATGAGCAATGTTCATTCTGGCATTTCCTAACATGAGAGTGCTAGACTTCACAACCTTTTATCAGTGGCATGAAATTTTACCAAAATAATTTTGATTTTTCTTAGATATCAGTAGCCTAAAAGTTAAAAATTACTGAGAAAATATAAACAAACAGCAGGGTATTGTGTTTGGAGGAGGTAACTGAGGCCTGATCCTAAGAACTGCTTAGCACAATTTTCAATGAAGATGATGGAAGTTTACAGTGCTCAAACAGCACTTGGCAAGATCAGGCTCCTGATCAGTTATCAGCAGGATCAGTTTTAGTGCTCGTCTTATTTAATTTCTTCATTAATGATGCAGGAGAGGGCATAAACAGCTTGTTGTTGAAAATATGAACAGCTGGAGAGAAAAATACTGGCAAACAAAAAGGCATTTTATTATTTAATAGAGCAGCAATAGTCTCTTCTCTATAAAAGTTTGATATGATTCCCTTTGAAATAATGTGTTTGTTCTAGGAACTTCATTAATAGAAAGTTATTGACTGTGAACAGCAACAAGAATGGTTACAGTGCTAGTGGGATTAATTTATGCATATTGTATATAAAAAATTTAGCTCAATAACTAAGCAGGAGGCATAAGAGTCCACAGATATTTAGAGACTATATTATATACCAAGCAGGGGAAAAGAATTTAGCACAGTAAAGCGGAACATAACTAGGAATATGAGGTAGAATTAGCAAAAGGGAAAATAGGCTACATATCCAGAAGACTTCCTAAATGATGATAGATATCAACTCTATAATCTGTGATTTAACCAAGGAAGTGTTGCAGAACATTTCATCTGGCTCATTTAAAATTAGACTAGACAAAAGGTGGTTTTACAATATGGAATAAACCTACACCTGTAGGAAAATGGTAGATAACCTAATAGCTTTTTCTATCTCTAGGATATATGATTCATTTCTGGGTCTCTGCCATGTTTGCAAATGCAGATGCCAGTCATGAACAGTTTATTGTGTGGGACGTGGATATCTGTCCACTAAGATACAAAGGAAAAGTTACAAGGTCTTTCTTTTTAAGGGCTAATAGTGAAGAGCTAACTGCCACTACATCCTAGTTAGTTACCCATGCCCTCAAGCCCTCACTCGCTGATTTTTATCCAAATATTCTCTGCTTGTTGTGAATATGCATGACTGCACTGGGGGATACATGTCTCCTATTGAGGGTGACCAGGTGTCCTGATTTTATAGGGACAGTTCTGAGGCTTTTTCTTAGATAGGTGTTTATTACCTCCCACCCCCGTCCTGATGTTTCACACTTGTTATCTGGTCACCCTACTTCTATTTAGCCACAAAACAAGTAACAACTATACAGCACAAACTCCACACTAGTGCATCGTTTACGTTGCACTGGAGTGATCACGTTTAGTGGCAATGTTTTCATTCTCATTCAGTCTTTGGCCTAACTGCAGAGACTAGCAAGGCAGTTAGTTTGCGACAGCTGTGGTGGTTACTCTGATCACCAGAAAAATCTGTCCCCAAGGAAATGGATTGACTGCACAAAGTAGACCACTAATAACGATTAGATAGTTCATGCAGTGGTCATTATGAAAGAGTCAGCATTTCCCAGTGATTATCACACAGCTGTGTCTGCAACAACACTGTTTCCACTGTATTTAAACTAGGTAAAATTAATACCCGTGTTCCATATATGAAAGGATGTTAGTTTTTAATTGCAATCACTGTAATGCCATTACTCAGCCATTACCAACCTATGGTTGACAAACTGCCACTCTAGATCTGAGAAGCCACTCACCTTTATCCTGATATCAGCTGCATAGGTTCAACTGCCCTTAACATAAATATGTAGTTTAAAGTTGCAGCAGATAGCCACTATTTAGTGTAGGATGTACTGTGGATCAGTAGATATATCTGTGTATCTCAAGGCCAATCCATGGGGAGCTGACAGCATCTTTCCCATGTAAGTTCATTGTGTTAAAGCAGGTGTATTTATGGAATGTTACATCCCAAAACCGGTCTTAATGCTACACAGAAGGAAATGAGACATTTACTTATAGTGTGTGGGAAATGTTCAGTCGAGTGTCACTAGGAAGAAAATAGAAAAAAATCTTCCAAGTATCTGATGAAGTGGAATTTTCTCCCATGAAAGCTCATGCGATAAATAAATTTGTTATTTTTAGAAGTGCCACAGGACTCCTTGGGTTTTTTTGTTTGTTTGTTTTTAGAAAAAAATAAGTTTCCCAATGTGTTGGCTACTGATTTTTGAAGAATACTGCATTCTCTCTAAAAATGAAAGCCTGAGACAGATGGCTTTGTAAGTTATTAACACTGGAAGCTCAAAACATATTACGTATATTCAGCTCATGTTAAATGCCTGTCCAGATAGTGAGATAGCAGGTTATTTGATCAAAACAAACAAGAAGTCTTCTGAAATTCTAAGGTTTAGGTTTTTTTGTGGCGTCTTTATTGGAAAGAAAGGTACAGGACCTTCTACATTGAAAGTCTATGAAAAGTATATCTTATTTTGCAACTTTGCAAAATATAAGAAACTTTGCAAACCTCACAAATTCATTGCTGGTTTCAACAAAATATAGTTGAACTGCAAAGATATCAGTATTTCTCGCAAAATTTTGAAGTTTCATCCTGGTTCAAATGGATCAATTCTGTGGTCATAATAACAAGAAGTTCTTGGGGCATTAAGCAGTAAGACCACAAGGGTTTGCATTATGTACTGTCACTGAATAATAGTGGTTCAGTCATTAATTAAACAGCCCCTCAGGCATTTAGAATTAAAGAATATATTTATTGACCAATCTACTTTTGGATTGGTCACTTTCCCTCAGAATAACCAAGACAAGCCCATTTCAGTATAAATATTGAAAATGTCACATCACTTCCCGATACAGAGTTGATATCATGTTCTGTTCCTCCTATCTTTGCTGGTGACATTAAGTATGTGCTAACTACAAAATCTAATGCTGCCCTTTAAGTTTTCCTTTCATATATACAAAACTAACCACTGGTCACCATTAAAAAGTTGACATTTGTCTCCACTTTTGGCCAGCTCCACAGGCTGGTGTGGAAGGAGGCCAGGGCCATAGCCTGGTCTCCTTCCTGGCCCATTTGAGATGTTTTATACTCAAGATAGTAATGGGGAATAGTCCTGCTAGTAGAGTACTGAGTAGTACTGATGCAGGATAGTACTTCTTGTAGTAGAAAGAAAGAGACTGAGATATGAGGCCTGTTTCAGGCCTAAACTAAAATCAGGTTCTGTTGAGATATAGCAAAGTTAGCAAGAATAAAGCAGTGAGCAGAAGTCAGGCCCTGTTACCAAACAGGTTGTATGTTCACAGAACCTGGCAAAAAGAGGTGATATTGCAAAAACCCAAGAATTCCTAAGTCGTACTAGGCACAGGACACTCACAGAAACATATTCCATGGGTGATACCCACACCTCCTGCTGATACCATGTATGACGTAAACATACTTCACGAAGATAACAAGGACCCGCTGAGCCCTCCTAAAGATAAGGTCAGGATGACAGGTTGATGGATACGATGTTTTGATCAAACCAATATGTACAATGTTAAGGGGTGGTAACTAACCATGTCAGAGGGGCAATATGTAACTTATTTCTATCAGTGTAAAACAGGAGCCTCAGGGGGGTGTTGCTCCTGCCAAAGGGGTAATGGAAAATCCCACCATTCACTGAGCCAAGTCCATTGTCACGGGCACACATGTGCTAATGTAATTGTACACATTGAACCAGGGAGCTAGGACCATCCTTCATCGACAATAAACCTGGCCAAGTGCCTTTGCTAAGGAAACCGTCTGTGGTAACCGTGGGCAGTTCAGTCAGAGCCTGATGTACAGGCTATCTGGCCAGACCTAGTGCAATGCCTAGGAAATACTCCACCAACAATTCACAATACCTGTACTGCACAGACAGCAAGAACTGGTCCACAGGTAGCTTTTATAATGGAAAATTAGAGTTGAAAGTCCCCACTGGGTCATAAAAGGTACCTGGGCTCTGGCAGGCATAGGAGGGATAGTGTAAAGCTATTCCACTGTGATCCATCAGTATGCAAGATTCTAATTTACAAGCAGTTACTTACCTAATTTAACAGACTGAACTGAGAGCCATAAAGCACTCTCACAATTCAGCAGAGTTCATGTAGGAAATAACAGGTTGTTTCTCAGGTGCTTATGAGCTGGAATCACGCTTACAAGTTTTCTGCTTCCAGCCAGACAAGCAATATAGGTGCGCTGAGGGAACAGACTTGCAGCTTGGGGCAGAAAGGAGGGAGAGGTAGAGGAGGGGTTATGTGCTTTGAATACCTTCCTAGCTAGATCAGTAAAAAATGACCGTCTTACTCATTAAACATAATTGTTTAATGGAACTGCATTGCATAATTGGAGCTGCAGCCACCTACTCCAGGGATGAGTTTGACTCAATGAGGATAAAGTTCTTAATTTTTTTTCTGTTAAGAAGGTTCTAACAGTGAACAGGTGTGATTTTAGTGTGGCCCAAACTAGCCAATCAGAACACAAATTTGGACAAGCCATACTCTATGATTATTTATACTGTAGGGAATTTATGTTGTTATATTTACTGAATAGCTGGCCACTGGATTTAGAAATCAAATGAAACCTGTTATTACAGGCTAAGACACTAAGGTGTAAACAGCTTTGCTGGAAAGTACTATATACAACTAACAAACAAAAGTTAAGTGGAAACTGTTATTGTTAAGTGAGAATAGTTCTACTGTGATGGCCCTACCAGAAAGCCGTTAGGCTTGCTCTGGTAAACAGGATGACATAAGCAAGGTATCAGAGAGGGCAAAAGAGCCTTGAACTTCTCATTGGTCAGAACTGTATTTGGTAACCAAATTAACTCAGACACACAAGGGTGGGAGAATTATATACTGTATATTAAGTATAATCTAATCATGTAACCTGCCTATTAAGGATAGTGAAACCATGTAGGGATTTAGGCATGATGCAACCTGTTGTATTATGCATGTATCTATTCATCTACTGCAGTGTGTGTGTGTGTGTGTGTGTGTGTGTGTGTGTGTGTGTGTGTGTG
>ML685769.1:39705229-39742852 GCA_007922175.1 Pelusios castaneus | reverse complement strand
TGTGTGTGTGTGTGTGTGTGTGTGTGTGTGTGTGTGTGTGTGTGTGTAAAATCTTGTGAGACCTGATCCTTCTTTTCTTCTAACATATACTTAGTTATTTTCTTCAGTGAATTGAAACTGAAGGGAGATTGTATTAATATGGGATAGGAAAGGGGAAAGGGGGAGCGAATCCAGTGTAGTTTTTATGTCCTGCTGATGGATGTGGCACACCTCCAGACCATTTATCCCTGATACTGTATAAGGATAAAGATCAGATGTGAAAGCTGGAAATTTTGCTAGCTGAATAGGGAACAATTAGGACATTTGGCATCAAGGCAGTTAGGAATTATACATTCTATCTGACTTGTGATTATTTGTGGCTCCCATCACTGTAGTATCACAGCATCTAAGATAAACACATTAGCTATATATTTTTGCTAGAATCATAAATGTCAATGTTGCTAACTAATTCTGTTTTCACTGTTATGATACAGAGATAACACTGCATACAGGTGAGCAGCACAGTTCACACCTTATAGAGAAATAGTTGTCAGCAGTCTCAAGTGGACAACACACATTGTTTTTCTCTCCATTTGTCTTTTCAGTGCCTTTTCACAATCGTGAAGGCTAGAAACAATTGTTAAACGTGAATTCTGGAGCACAATTCTACAGTAAGACCTAGTGTGGATTCCACAGCAAATTCCAGAATGCATGAGGTTCTAACTATACTTGCAGTATAAAGTTTCACAATTTTGAAAACATAATTCAAAAGAAAATCATTTTTAGATCTCAGCTATTAGTTTGCATTTCTACAATATCCTTCAGCAAATGATATGAAGTCAGGATTCACACTATACCACATTTTTATCTTATCAAAAGATCATCATCCATCACTGTATTAAATGCTCAATATTATATAAATGCCTGAACAATTGAAGTGATTCTTAATAGAATAATCAATGACAAATCTGTTCTGTTAGCATATGCCTATTTTTCATGGCTCTTGGCAATATGGAGTTTAAATTAACAAACTGTCTCATATATTAGATGGCATTCAAGTTCAATTCTTGAAGTTAGTGATTACGAAGGTAATCAAACTCTGCAAATAATGAGGTTTTGGACCTTCTAGTGTCATGCAGATTGATGAGTGGCTGACACAGGCAGAGTTTGCTGCTAAACTCATAAAACAGTCAGCTTTGTCATAGGTATGGGGAATGTAAAGGAGATTGAAGAAGAAAAGTAAAGCCAGGGAAAAGAGAGTAAGAAACATCTGATAGTCTTCAGAAATAAATATCTTTCTCCAGTTCTTGCAAAACTGCAATGATTGTGATTTCTCTGTTGAATGTTTTATATTAAACGATGCATAATGTACACTAAAAAAATAATATCAGGATGTGTAGCAAAATAGCTGTATTTTCACTATGGGTATTCTCTAATGTTCTAAGTGTCCTCCTATACGGAACAGAATCCTGGAAAATAGTAAGTCTAGTCAATATAAACTGAACAGCTTTCAGTGCACGTGTCTAAGTAAAACTGACTGATAGAACAAATAATGAAGAATGGGCACAATGACCTGCAAAAATACAAGGAGTGTGGAAGCAGCAACACACATACTGGAATATTTTTTAAGAAAGCCTGATAGGCTACCTAAACAAGTATGTATTTGGTGACCTTAGGGCAACAGATGCACAAGCTGATATAGAGTCACACTTCATAGCACAATAATGGCCTGCCCTCAGCAGTATGACTACATGGGAATATAAAAGACCTGGAAACAGAGCCCAAGGTAGAGATGCGTGGCACTAGCTTCTGCCTTATATACTTGATGGTGCAGGAATAATGATGATAATGATTCTCTAATATATGGCATTTTAGATTTACGACATAAAATTCCATTTTGAAATATTCATTCCTACCATATGCTTGTCATTTTCTCATGCTTTGCACATAAGGAATATTTTCTTTTTGATTATCTGTCTGAAGAAAGGGTAGTTCCTAATTCTCAACAATTGAAGAAAGTGTGTCTGAGTCCACTGATTGAAAGAGAAATGCTCTCTCCATGCGGTGGTCACCTCCTGCTACAGAATACATTTTCTATGAGGCAATGCAATCACGAATCCCAAGTGTTCCTTTTTGTAATACTCAGCATATTTTAACAATAGATTTCAAAACGCTTTACAAAGGTGGATAAGTACTATTAGCCCTATTTTACAGATGGGGAAATGGAAATATAAAGTAAAGGGACCTGCCTGAAGTCACACTATGTCAATGGCAGACATGGAAAAAAATGAGATCACTTGACTGTCAGTCCAGTGACCATTTGACCACACTCCATCATCACTGATAGGCACCTATAGAAGACTACAATGTACAGTGAAATTATACCTTCTAGAGATTGAGAACATTCATGTCAAGAAACATTCATACCTTAACTATGGTACATGGATAATCAGTAATTAATTACTTGCACATAATATGGATATATAAAGATATTATAAGAAATCCTCTTTGTGGGTGTAGGAATGTGTGCCACATCCTTACTTCTCTCAACTGGCTGGAAAAAAAGAGAGAAATGTTGAGGAAAAAAGTGAAGAAATTGATACAATCCCTTTCCAACTCCAATCTAAGCAAATGGGAGACCAAAAGTCTGAAACGAATAGTTTCTTGCAATACTTTGAAATAATAAATTGATAGAGTCATAGGTTATGTCTACACTTGCTAAAATTTTAACTAATTCAAACTAATTTTAGTTAGTTCGAATTAGCTTAATTTGAACTAGGAAAGCTTAGTTTGAATTAGCAATCCCCATTCATTTCAATGGCCGGTTAGTTTGAACTAAGAAATTAGTTCGAATTAACATGGCCACATTGGTTAATTCGAACTAGTTAGTTTGAATTAACCCTTTAGTTCGAATACCCTATTCAAACTTATTAATTCAAATTAAGGAAGCCCTTAATTCGAACTAACTAAAGCCTAGTGTAGCCATGGCTTTAGTTCGTTTGAATTAAGCCTCCTTAATTTGAACTAACTTGCCAGTGTGGACATAGCCATAGATTTTAAGGCCAGAAGGGACCATTGTGATCATCTGACCAACGCCTGTCCAACCTGCCAAGGGCTTTCATCCGGCACTCAGAGTGCTGCTGCAGGAGCCTGGGAGTTGGGGTGGCCAGGGCCCTTTTAAATCTCCCACCCTGCTCAGAGCCACAGGGTGGGAGTTGCCTGGCTGGAGAGCTGCCTTCAAGGGCTTGACTCAGCCCCTTTTTGGTGAGGAGGGGGCCAGGGAGCCCCCACAGTATGCGGCCAAGAAAGGGGAGCCCCAGGAGGGAAAGGGAAGGGAGGAGGAGAGGAGCCTGTGTGAAGACAGGGAAGGGGGTGGGGGAGAGGAGACACCATACAGAGGGACAGGGAAGGGGGGATTGGGGAGAGGATCCTGCCTGGAGAAAGGGAAGGGAAGGATAAAAGAGCCTAGGTGAGGGAAGAAAGGGCAGAGGAGCCCGCGTGCGGTAAGGGGAGGGTGGGGATGGGGATCAGAGCACACAAGGAGAAGGGAATGGAGGGGAGAGGAACCCATGCAGAGCTGCATAGTACAGCAGGGGTCAGGGAAGGGGTCGGAAAGCCCACATGGCACGCGGCCACGGAAGGGGAGCCCCAGCAGGGAAGGGGAAGGAAGGAGGAGAGGAGAGGAGCATTTGTGAGGGAAGGGGAGGAGGGGGAGGGGAGATGCAGTGCACCGGGACAGGGAAGTGGGGGAATTGGGGAGAGGAGCTGCTGGCGCACGGGGGGTCAGGGAAGTGAAGGGGGTTGGGACTTGGGAGAGGAAAGGAGCCACGTGGGGTAAGATGAGAGAAAGAGAAGGGAAGGGGAAAGGGCCCGGGTGAGCGAAGAGAAGGCAGAGGAACCTGCGTGGGGAGGTTAGGGAGGAGGTGGGGAGCAGAGCATGCAGGGAGAAAGGAGGGGGAAAGAGGAGCCCATGCAGCACAGCATGGCACAGGGGCTAGGGAAGAGGCTGGGTAGCCCACAGGGAAGGGAAGCCTGCGCTGCATGGACTGGCAAAGGAGTTGGGGAGACCAAATGGCACGGGGCAGGAGAAAGGGGTCAGGGAGTGAGCAGGAGTTGGGGGAGGAAGGAAAGTAGTGGCAGGCCCACCACCAGGCTGCACTGCTTCCTCCCCTTTCCCTACTGGTACCACGCTCCCTTGCCACCCCACCTCTGCCCTCCTCACTATCCCTCTCCCTGCCCTGCCATGTCCCCACTCTCTCCCTTGCCACCCGACACGGCCATCCCTTGACCTCACTTGACCTACCACCTCCATCCCTCCCTTGCAATGCCTGCCCTGCTTCCCACGCTTTCCCCAGCCACCCCACATGGCCACATGCTTCCTTGCCACCTCACCCCTGCCCTCCTTCCCATCCATTCTCTGCCCTGCCCTGCTCCCCACACTCCCCCTTGCCAGCACATATCATTATCCCTGACCTCCCTTGCCCTGCCACACTCTCCTACCACCTGTACATGCTGATGCTTCCTGAAAAAAAAAAATAAAAGAGAGCCCTTTACAAGTTTTCTCAAAATATGCTTTCATTAATAAGTGAAAATTTGTTGTGTACCGTTGTTAAAGTGACACTTATATAACAGTTACTGTAGGGAGGATGGATATTATTTGAAAATTGTATTTAGGTGTGAAACGTAAGTTTCTGGTTTTACAGAACCAAACTGAATGTGTAAACCGGTGTTTTTTTTCCTTGACTATTTAAATTTTATTAATAGTAAGATCAATTTCTATTATGCCTTATCTATTCAAAATTTGCTCACCAGTCCTCCGAGTGAAAGAAGAATTACAATGTGGCCCCTCACCCAAAAAGGTTGGACACCCCTGATCTAACCTGATTTCCTCCTTAATAGACTACTATAGGACAGAGCTTGACAAAACCTAGGAGCCAGGTTGCAATGGTGACCGGAGTTTGTAGCCTGGCTCCTAGCTCTGCTGCAGAAATGCAGCAGAGGAGTGCCCTCTGGTGACCAAAAATAAAATTGCTGGAGCCTAGCTGGGAGCCAATTTTGTCAAGCCTTGCTATAGGACTACTCTGAGTTAATTCCTGCTTCAAGTCCAATAATCATGGCTTAACTACAGCATATCTCTGAAAAATAGGCAGCCTTGATTTTAAAAGACCCATTGTTGAAGACTCCACCACAATCCTTTTAAGTTAGTCCAATAGTTAATTACCCTGGTTGCTAAAAATGTGTCTTATCTCTAGTCTGAATTTATCTTAAAACTTCCAGTCATTGGATCTTGTTCTACCTTTGTCGGATGGATTGATGAGCACTCTACTACCAAATTCCTGTTTCCCATGAAGGTGCTTATAAGACTATCAAGTCACCCCTTAACTTTCTCTTTGATAAACCAAACAGATAGAGCTCCTTGAATCTTTCAGTCTGAAGCAGGCCTTGACAAATGTGCTGCATCCCTAGGCACCAGCACAAAAACTGAGGTGCCTAGGTATGTGGCACTGAAGTGCCCCCTACCGCTGAACAACGACTGCCACCACCACCATTTCTTTCAGCGGTGATGCAGGGTGAAGAGAGCCCCCTGTGCCAAAAAAACTCCTGTGGCCACCGACACTTTTGGTGGTGGTATGGTGCAATAAAGATCTCCCGCTGTCAAAAAAGCTGCTGATGCAAGCGCTTTCAGAGGCATGTGGGGAGGACGGGAGGCAGCGGCACTGGATTCTTTTTTTGGCATGGGGAGAGTTTACCTCCCCAACTGCCATGTCACAGCTAGGCATCAGGGCGACCTGGCACTTGGGATTTGTTGAGCCCTGGTATAAGGCATGTTTTCCAGTCTTTTAACCATTGTCACTTGTCTCTGATCCCTCCAGAAGTTTGACAACTGGAAGGTTGACTTGTTTTCCAACTGAGTCATAGTTTTCAAATTTGGGCTCTGTGTGAATTTGAACCATGACTGAGACACAGCTGAGGGTAACTGGAAGTATCGTCAACAATTTCAATTTCTCTGTTAAATACCTTTATTGTTATTAACATGTTTTTATTGTGAAAGAGAACTATGAAGATTCCTACTAATATGGGCTGCGTCTACGCTGGTAAACTAAGTCGATTTAAGCTTGCTTAAGTCGACTTAATTTACCCTGCGTCTACACTACAGTTTCCTTAAGTCGACTGAAGCAGCTTGCTTAAGTTGACTTAAGGAAAATAAAGTCGACTTAATTAAAATTAAGTCGACTTTATAAAAAGTCGACTTTATAAAACCTGCTTTTTAGTAGACCTAAGGCTTAAGTCGACTCCCTAGAGTCGACTTAAGCCAGTGTAGCCGTGGGGTAGCCCTAAATCGACTTAGGGCTACCCCAGGGCTTCACCAATGGCCTCCCTGCCGGGGGGTGCACAGGGGTAGCTGGGCATGCCCCCCCACCTGGCAGGGCAGAGCCCTGCCTACCTTTCCCCTATGCCCTGCCAGGGTCCCTGACCCCCTTTGCCCCATTATACCTATGTAAAATGGGGCAAAGGTTGAGCTCCCTGGCATTGGGCAAGGGGTGCCCCCCTACCCCCGTGGACTTACCCTAGGTCCCCCTAGCCCCACAAAGTCAACCTAGAGCATCCAGTGTGGACGCTCTAAGTCGACTTTTTAAGTTGCCCTTTAAGTCGACTTTATTTTTAAGTGGAGACACACTAAGTCGACTTAAATTCCCCAGTGTAGACATAGCCATGGTGTGGATGTTTTTCTGAATAGAGGACTCATGTTACTAGCACACAGCAATCCAAAGGTATTTGTCTTACTTTTGCTGACTCACTGGGTGCGTCTACACTTGTAAATTAAGTCGACTTAAGCTTGCTTAAGTCGACTTAATTTACTCTGTGTCTACACTACACTTTCCTTAAGTCGATTTAAGGAAAAATTAAGTCGACTTTGTTAAACCTCCTTTTAAGTCGACCTTCTGCTTAAGTCAACTTTAGAAAGTCGACTTAAGCCAGTGTAGACGTGGAGTACCCCTAAGTTGACTCTAAGTCAACTTAGGGGCCTCCGGGGCTTCCCACTGCCTTCCCTGTCAGTGTGGCTGGCACAGCCACAGCCTGGCATGGCGCCCCACAGGGCAGGGCAGAGCCCTGCCCACCCTGCCCCTATGCCCTGCCAGGGTCCCTAACCCCCTTTGCCCCATTGTACCTAGGTAAAATGGGGCAAAGGCTGAGCCCCCTGGCAGTTGGCAAGGGGTGCGCCCCCCCCCCCGCAACCATGGACCAGTCCCAGGTCCACCTAGCCCCTACAAGTCGACCTAGGCGTCCAGTGTAGATGCTCTAGGTCAACTTTGTAGGGTCCCCTCAAAGTCGACTTAAAATTTAAGTGTGGACATGCTAAGTCGACCTAAATTAACAAGTGTAGACATAGCCAATGTGAGCCTAGCTTGAGGTGTCTAGTTCTGGCAAACTGTCATTTGACTAATGGTGGTTTTATCTGTTTTTAAATTTGCCTTTTTTTCCCACAGTTCCTGTGATAGATTATTCCATGTCCTAACTCTGACAGTAGCAAAAGGCTGAAATCTCTCAGTTAATTCCAGGTTTAACTATAGTGCCATGAAGAAAGCTGCATACTTCTCCATTTAAAAAAATGACCAAGAATAAGAAATGTAAATGTAATATGAATGGGGAGGAGACCTAAAAAGGAGCATATTCAGGATATATGGTATCAGGATTTGCCATTTAGTGTACATGCTATATACTGTGAAAGAGAAAGCGCTAAAATCTATGGTCCCTTCCAATAGGCCAGTTGTCCTGTAGCTATATAAGTCTGTGCTGTTATTCTGCCAGACCTATCAGTAGAGTCATGCCAATCAGTCCTTGCATGAGAGATTTTTGAGTAACACACATGGGTTTTATAAAGATGTGACCAGGGCCTTCTGAATGTGCAAAAATCAGGGCAAGCTGCAAAGCAGAGAGCCAAACTCTCCCAAACACTGACGGATGGTACTTAAACCAGACTCCAAATCAACACCACACCATATTTCTGATTCCCCACACCAGTTATCAAGAAACATAACAAACTAGAAGCAGCCCCCTTTATTGCACTTCAGCCCCTCTGGCTCCCACCTAGCCACACAGTCTCTTAAAAAAATAGGTTCTCCTGACCCCAAAGGGCCATCCACATCATAAAGAACAAGATAGGTTTGGATCTAAACCAAACTACCACACTGATAACCAATCCGTTAGTAACTACAACTAGAGGTTTAATATAAAATGAAAAGAAACAAAATATTAGAGATGTTAAAGGGTGAAAGTGACTCACATACAATACAAATGATTTAGAGTCCATGTAAAGCAGTTTGTATGCTTGTTCCTCTGGTAGACACCCAGCTCATGGGTGGGTCTCAGTCCTTTGTTTACTCACAAAGGAATAGATCCAGGAAAGAGTGACGGGTATTGGAGGGGTGCCAGTTGACGCAGCAGAAGAAAAGCCAACCCGCCTATCAAAACCAGCCCAACTCACCAAGAACAGACCAACCCAGAATGAGGTGTGTGTCATCACCATAACATGTGGGATGTGATGGTGGGGGAGAGGGTGAAGGGCCTGAGAAGGAGGACACCCCCCACCCCCTGCTCCCAAATTGGTCTTGTTTAAGCAGGACTGGGCTTTTTACCACCAAATTGGGCTTCTTTTAACCTTTGCAGAAGCTTGTCCATAAGCTCGTGCAGTGCCCAAAGGAAGCCCCAAAACAAGCCAATAAAGCCAATGAAAATTTATGCACCCAAAATATATCACCCAGGGGCACAGGAATCTTAAGTATAGAAAAGGTTTACAGTACGTTGAGATATAAGATACTACATAAGATAATTGTTTATTATGACAAAAAAAAAGGTAATTTAAACCTTCACCCGATACTTGTATTATTTTTGGTCCTAATTCATCCTCCACTTCCTTTTAATAAGTGCCACTGTCTTTTCTGGAAAATAAAAGGTTAAGAAATACACTCATCCCAATTCAAATTAAATAGAGCTAGTTAGAGTACCACTGACTGAACTCTTATCTCATTAAGGTCTTGCCAAATTGTTCTAAATTCTCTTTTCCATTTTAAGTGGTGCAGTAGTGTCTTGGTATATATAGATCTCAGCAACTTGACAAATCATTCCTTCCACATATTATTTCTGATTAAAAATATTTAATGTTGTCAATATCATTTTAGGGACCATTTCAGAAGAAGTGTCAATGAGAAATCAATGAGACATGAAACGCCATAATATTTATAATGCAAGTCCTAGTCTCTAACTCATCTGCATCTGTTCAAAGATAGCACTGCCTTTCAACATAATAGTGGTCATTGCAGACACTCTAATCAGCATGAAGTTACCATTGAGACACAGTATGCCTGATTTGCAGATCAGTAAGGTTTCATGTGCAAGGATTTCTTAGATAGTTAGCTCAAGACAAAGCCAACAATTAACTACACATGTCATACTCACTAGAGCCAAATAGTTACATGTTCACCAAAAAGCTGGATGTAGGAACGGCTGTCTTCAGGAGCCCTGCCGGGTGGATCAGGCTGACAGAATCTCATGCAGAATCAGCTGCCGATGAAATGCGCCCCCTTGCCTGGGTGGTGGCCTTCTATAACCTTTTGTACATAGCATCCTTTCATTTCCTTATCTTGGGTAACATTCGCATGTCCTTCAATCTCTATATACTTCATTGTCTAGAAGAACCACGTATTTATGGTCTCATCATAAATTGAAGCTAAACAACATTTGCTAGTGGGAGAAGTGGGGGGAGGTCACCCCTTAATTTAAAATATATGAACTCTTGTCCTTGTTCATCTTTATCTACATGCAGCTGCAAATTAAACTATTTGCTGTATTGTGCCAACCCACACTAGTTATTATTTACTATGGTGTGTAGAAACTGAGATACCACAAGATTCGTCAGCACTCCACTGTTCTCTGCCAATTGTAAAAAGCCATCAGGTTGCTGTGGCAAGGCCTCAAACAGTGTTCAAGGAACTCACCAGTAGTGAAGTAACTGGGTCAAGCAACTCAGGTCAAGCTAGGTCTCCACAGTGATCAGTTTCATGAGCTGAGTGCAATGTTTCTCCATCAATTGGGTCAAAGATCTAGCACATGAATTTCTGAATAGCTCATTTCAATTCCTTCAAGTATTAAAGTGCTATGAGATCCTCAGAAGGAAGTGGGGGAAGAAGAGGGAAGTGTGTCAGAAAAGCACAAAGTATGTTTATTACCAGTGCACTAGAAACCATTAAAAAGACACCACCTATCAACGGTAGCTGTGCAGGAACCAGAGATAACCTCCCATTGTGAGTATGGAGGGACAGGGAGGCAGGAGGTGGCAAACTGGTAATCTCAGGCTACGTCTGTACTTGGAGCTGGGACTATGATTCCCAGCTCAAGCAGACATATTTACTCTCATCAAGCTAGCATGCCAAAAGAGTCGTGTAGCCAGTGTTGCACAGGAAGTAGTGAGTGGCAGCACCGGCTATCTGCCTCAAATACAAGCTCATCCAAACCCTGTGGGTATGTACGTGGTGCAGTTAGCCCCTAATCCCGCACCGCTGCCCATGCTACAGCAGCAACCCACTATTTTTAGCACACTAGCATGGTGAAAGCTAGTGCAGGTATGCCGGCTTGAGATGGAAATCACACCCTCAGCAGACGGAACTTGAGATACCTCAGTGCGGTAGCTGTTGGCACAGTTATTTTTTAATGACAGTCTCAAAACAGTAGATAAATAAGTTTAGCAAATGTCAAGGACTATAAAGACATGTCCACACTCACAGTACTATATTAAAGCTTATTTCACAGGATCAGGGTCGTCCCGTGGAGGGAGCGGGGCCCAGGGCCAATAGGCCGAAGCGGGGCCCCGCCCCCATGCTGGAGGGGAGCGTGGCCGGCCCACCAGCCCGCTCCGCCCCCCAGAGAGCCGGCACTGGGCCAGGAGGCTGAGGCCACCTGCTGGGGGAGGGCGGAGCCGGCTCCAGTCCCGGAGGCCACCTGTTGCGGGAGGGCGGGGTGGGAACTGGCTCCAGCCCCGGAGGCTGAGGCCGCCTGCGGGTGGGAGCCGGGCCTGGGCCGGGAGGCCGAGACCGCCTGCTGGGGGGTGGAGCCGGCTCCGGTCCCGGAGGGCGCCTCCGGCAGGGAGCCGGACATGTGGGGCAGGCCGGCCAAGCGGCCAGGCCCCACATGCTCCGCCCCTGGGCCTGGCTGCTCCACCCTGGGGGCAGGGAGGGCCAGCCCGTTGCCTTCGGCTCACTGCCGAAGGCAGCGGGATGGTTGTGGGAGGAGGGGCTGTGGCACACGTGGGCCCCCGCACTGCCTCGCTGGGAGCGGGACAGTGCGGGGCCCATGTAACCGTGGGGCCCGGGGCGATCACCCCGTTCACCCCCCCAGGGACGGCCCTGCACAGGATATACATAGTAAGAAATGCTACTGCTTCTCGATTATTTATCTGTATTGCAGTCATACCTGAAGCCCCCAAATCAAGACTACAGCCTCATTGGGCTAGACCAGTGGCTCCCAACCTGTGGCCTGGGGAACCATAAGTGGCCTGTGAGGGCTTTTAAACTGGCCCACCACACTCCTCGAGTTGCCTGAAGAAAAGAGCCGATTCCCAAGGACTCAGGTGAAGCATGTTTCTGAGGAGCTAAAAGACAAGTGCAGGCTCCTTACTGCAGCCAAGAGGATGGGAGATCAGCGCTCCCATCCCCCTGGCTGTAACAGAAAGCATGGCAAAGTGCTCCACCTAGGTCCATAGGCATTACCATCCCTTCTGGTGCCAAAGGGAGGAGAAATTAGTGCTCTTCTCCCCAGGTCCAGCAGGGATTAAAGCATTCTGCCTGGGTCTCTAGGTGCTGGGTTCCCTCTTGGAGCTAGAGGAAGGAGAGCATGCATGTTCCATCTCCCTTCTCCAACCATGGGGCTACTGTCTAGGCACCTAGCTGGATGTGCACAAGTTAATAGGATACATTGCTGCAGCCAGGGAGCCCAGAGATAAGTAAGGAGGCACCATTTTTGCTGAACTCCTTCCATTTGGCTGCAGTGGGCACGGAAGGGGCTGCTGGCAGAGACTGTTGCCCCTTCATGGTTGTAAAAGTGATATCTGTGGTCCTTGAGCCTAAAAGGCTGGGAACCACTAGGCTAAACACTATACAATACATAGAAAGAAGCAGTCTGTCTGTGCCTGAAAGGACTTACAATTGAAATAGGCAAGACAAAGGGTTGGGAGAAAGGAAGCACTGATACTCTATGTGCTATAGCTCCTCATCTGTAAAATGGGGTTATGTCTACACTAGCAACTTAGGTCGCCTTACAGATGCTTAAGTCGACCTACAGAACGCCATGTCCACACCTGGCTTTCATTAAGTCGACTTAAGGACTTCCTTAAGTAGACTTAATAACTTCCACTCTTTGGCTATGTCTACACTTGTAAATTTAGGTGGACTTTAGCTAAGTCGACTTAGTTAAGTCAACTTTAGCATGTCTACACCTAAATTTAAAGTCGACTTTGGGGGAAACTTACAAAGTTGACCTAGAGCGTCCACATTGGACACCTAGGTCGACTTCTAGAGGCTAGGGGGACCTAGGGCATGTCTACGGGGGCAGGGGGGCCACCCTTTGCCCAGTGCCAGGGGGCTCAGCCTTTGCCCCATTGTACATGGGTACAATGGGGCAAAGGGGGACAGGGACCCTGGCAGGGCATAGGGGCAGGGTGGGCAGGGCTCTGCCCTGCCCTGTGGGGGGGCATGCCAGGCTCTCCCTGTGCCCCCCCCCCCGGCAGGGAGGGCAGTGGTGGAGTCCTGGAGTAGCCCTAAGTTGACTTAGGGCTACTCCAGGTCTACACTGGCCTAAGTCGACTTTAAAAAGTCAACTTTAGGCTTAAGTCAAACTAAAATGAGGTTTTATAAAGTTGACTTAATTTTCATTAACTTGTTTAAGTCGACTTAAGGAAACTGTAGTGTAGACGCAGGGTAAATTAAATTGACTTAAGCAAGCTTAAGTCGACTTAATTTACAAGTGTAGACGCACCCTTTAGGTCTACTTAATGCTTAATTCAACCTGTTAAGTCAACCTAAAGCTGGTGTGGATGCCCTTGGTCGACCCTAATTCCCTAAATTGACCTAAGGGGGATGGGTTGGGGAGAAGGGAGCTATAGCTCCCCGCCAAGAAGGGAGCCGCGGCTCCCTGGGGACAAGGGAGCCACGGCTCCCGGGGGCCATGGATCCTGGGGAGAAGGGAGCCGTGGCTCCCCAGGGAGAAGGGAGCTGCAGTTCGCCTGGGAGAAGGGAGCCGCTGCTCCCTGGACAAGGGAGCCTGAGCTCCCTTTTGTTGGGGAGCCACAGCTCCCTTCTCCCCAGGAGCCGCGACTCCCTTCTCCCCAGTAGCCGTGACTCTCTTCTCCACAGGAGCCGCGACTCCGTTGGCTCCCTGAGCCGTGGCTCCCCATTGACCTAGCACCTGCATGTGTGGATGCAGGTAGTTAACTTAAGTTTCTAATGTAGACTGTGTAAGTCAACTTAACAAGGTCGACTTTAAGTCGCTTTTCTGGCGTAGACATACCTAGAGAGATTAAATGACTTGCCTAAAACAGTCTTTGTCAGAGACAGGAATTTAATGCAGATAACTTTAGTCTTAGCCCAGTACCTTAAGCAAACAAACATCCAGTTCCTCTTACTTCACAGTGTACTTTTACAATACTGTGCTATGCAAAATAGGTGCCTCGTTCTTTTACAAATTGTATTAGTTTCCATAGCTTTCTACAGGGTTTACTAGAATAACATTCTTTATAAAAGACCACTTAAGAAATAGCCATATTACAAATGTTAGGGATTATTGATTTTTAGCTTCTCCCCATAGCTAATAGCTTATTTAAACCATCTCCAATAAAACATTTAATTTCAGTCTTTGGGAGGAATTCCTTTGAGTGCATGTTGAACTATATTTCAATTAAACCACTGATGTATTTTTCAAGCATTAAAGACCTGGAGAATAAACATGTAGAGTGAGTAATGTTTTTGAAATCAGCTCAAAATATGTGCATCTGTGCAATTCTACAAATAGACTAGAGATTTTAAGTGATTTTGTGTCACAATACTGTGGGTGAGGAGGAGCTGTGTATCATACAGTGTTCTGAAGTGTTAGTGAAACTAAAACAATGGTAAGCATGAACAAAACAAAAATACAGAGATAAAATGGCTGCAGAGATGACTGGCCCAATAACATGGAGTTTTTAAATTGTTCCTCTGGAACAAAGATGCAAATAAATAGTAATGGAAAAAAACTTTAAGAGTTTTAGAGTTCTAGATAAGAATCCATAACATCTGAATGCTTTATTTTTAATTTATACAGCGAACCTAATTGCAAATCTCACAGTTCATATCCATTTTGTAAGAAGTCAACGCACTAGATCCTCAGCTGACATAAATTATCATAATAGATTTATGCAAGTTTTAAAAGTCCCTAAAACATCAATTCACTCATCATATCTTCACACAAAATTCTGACAAACCCTACAACTACCTGTTTTATGCAAGGAATGCTCTCCATGAATTAGTCTTCAAAGTCACAATTCTCCTCCAAATTCCTCCTCAAGACCCATTCTACCATAATGCCTACAAGAAACTGCCAGCTAGCTATTAGCAAGCAGAACAGTGGGCAAAGGACATGCTCATTTTAAAAGTTTGTCTTCTCCTCCTACCCACCCTATTCATCTAACCTGTCTAGGAATTTCAGAGCCGCTCTGTGGGTATGTCTATATAGAGCAATTAATGCCCTAAAACCCATGGGAGTAAATCTGACAGGCTAGGTCAAACGACTCAGCTTATGGGGCTCACACTATAGTGCTAAAAATAACAGTGCAGACATTCCCACTAGGCTGGAGCCCAAGCTCTGAAACTCAGAGCCAGAGAATGGTCTCAGAAACTGGGCTCTACCCTGACCCCACAACACCTATACTCTTGTTTTTAATCCTGTGCCCAAGCACTGTGGGTATGTCTACACTGGAGACTCTTTTAAGTCAACTTAAAGTTGACCCTGTTAAGTTGACTTAGAGCGTCCACATTGAACACTCAGTTGACTGCCAGCATCCACACTGGCAGGTGCTAGGTCGATGGAGTAGTGGCCAGGAAATCTGGGAGTGGGCCAATGTTCCCTCTAAGCTGATGATGCAGCTGAGCAAGATGTCATACGTTGTTGAGGGGCAATTTGTGAGGCATGGTGCCTCATGGGCAACAGTTTTTTGGTACTGGAAGCATCAGCAAGCCTAAGTACCTTAAGTCAAAAGAAATGCATAAATGTTGTCTCTTCGTTTGAACTTTAATAAAAATGTTAAAATGAAATACTGTAGTTTTATTAATTTACGATGGGTTGGGCTGGAGAGAAGAAAAAGAGCTGCGGCCATCGGCCTGGAGAGAGCCACGGCCAGGAAATTGGGCTGGGGAAAGCCACGGCCGGGGAGATTGGGCTGGGGAGAAGGGGAAAGCCGCAGCCAGGGAGATCTGGCTAGGGAAAAGGGGAGAGCCGCAGCCGGGGAGATCGGGCTGGGGAGAAGGGGAAAGCTGCGGCTGGGGAGATCGGGGTGGGGAAAGCCACGGCTGGAGAGAAGGGGAAAGCCACGGCTGAGGAGATTGGGCTGGGGGGAAGAGGAAAGCCACAACCGGGGAGATGGGGCTGAGGAATTCTGCGGCTGGGGAGAAGGGGAAAGCTGCAGCTGAGGAGATCAGGCTGGGGAGAAGGGGAAAGCCACAGCCATGGAGATCGGGCTGGGAACCTTCTCCCCAGCCCGATCTCCCCATCCCGATCGCCCCAGCTGCAGCTCTCCTCTTCTCCCCAGTCCAATCTCCCCAGCCTCAGCTTTCCACTTCTCCCCAGCCCGATCTCCTCAGCCACGGCTCTCCCCAGCCCAATCTCCCCAGCTGCGGCTCTCCCCAGTCCAATCGCTCCAGCTGTGGCTCTTCCCAGTCCGATGGCCGCAGTTCTTTTTCTTCTCTCTAGCCCGACCCATAGTAAATTAATATTGAATAAATTAGCTAATTAATTAGTGAATTAATTAGCAAATTAATATTGGAGGTCAAATAGGTTGACTTAAGGGCTATTCCCCGTCTACACTGGCTTAAGTCGACTTAATAAGGTCGAATTAAGCCTTAAATTGACCTTTCAGAGTTGGTGTTATTAAGTCAACTTAAGGAAGCGCTTAAGTTGACTTAATAAGTGCCCAGTGTGGACGCAAAGTTCTTTAGGTTGACTTAACCCTCCTTAAGTCGACCTAAGGCTCCAGTGTAGATGTACCCTGTGAGCCTGAGTCACTTGACCCAGGCTCTGAGACTTGCTGCTTCTGGACTTTAATTGCAGTCTCAACATTCCCTGAGGTTCTACTACTATTCAGTCTGCAGAGTAGCCCCATAATTGACAAGAACTCACAGTAAGGCAAATGAGGCAGCCCAGAAGAAAAGGCTATGAAATCTGCTAGTCTCATAGCTATTTTAAAAAGCAAGTCCTAGAAATGAGACCCTATTTATTACATGTTCATTGTCCACACTGCTCAAGTCTAAAGAAAGGCAGCTTGCTACCACTGCAAAAGTGTCAGGCTTCTTTTCAAAATTACAAGTAGTGCTGGCTCTTCATATAGACTGCATATTACAGACAAATTTATGCTGAAAATAAGAAACATTAGGGAAACTTCCTGAATATGAAAACCCAAAATGTAAGAGGAAAAACAAAAAAACAAAAATAATGTTTGAATACCTTCTATTTATAAACACAGCCAGAAAGCCTTTTGGCAAAAAACATTAATTTAAAAGCTCTATTGTTGTTACTCTAGCTTAGCATCTTGCATGAGAACTAAAAAAAACTCCCAGGTTGGACCATGCAATTGTACATGGGAGATGGTGAAGACCGGACCAGGGTCAAGCTGAGCCAATAGTTTGCTGCAAAGAATTTGCATTGCCACTTTTGGCCAACTTTCAGAGAATAATTACTCATGAATAAATGTTCCGACTATTTATCCAGCTCTATAGATGGGCATACAATTTCAATGAAAGATTATTCAAAGATGTTTTTCCACTAATAAGTGAACATTTTTTTGTCTCTCATCAGCAGAGAATCTTATAAATCTTAAGAATAATATGCACACACTTCCCTGTGCAGCAAAGGTGGTTTGGCTCATTCTAGTTTCCAGTATAATACCAAATTAGGTATGCTTGTAAGTGATCATTGTTAAAAATCGAGGGTTCCATTTTGTAAGGTTCGGAGCACCCAGTCCAACAGAACACCTGAGCAATTGATTAACTTAGAGGAGGATCAGCATCGCTGAAGGCAGTGGGACCTTGTAGGATCAAGACTATACTGCACATATGCAAAGTATAATTTTCAGGGGCCCATAATTCAATCAAACTAAAACCAGTGTTCACCAGAACATTCAAATGCACTTAATGACAGTGAGAATTATTTCCCAAAGTGTAACCAAATTACAAGGGCAGTACCCTCTGGTGGCCCTTCAGGGACAATTTACCGCAGTGCAGTCTCCATTGGTTTGTTCCTTTCTCTCAGGGTGCATTTACACAGCTATTTGACAGCCAGGACTTCCAGACCAGTTGATCCAACTGGCAAGCAAAATCCATCTCAGAGTTTCAACCAGGCTTCTTTCCTACCAGGAAGAGCAGAACCCTGTCCTCTTTCCTGGTCACTGGTTTCCTGGTGCTAGGCCGCAGGCCCTCTTTTTGTCTCCCGGCCCCACACCTCACATTAGCTGCAGGGTCAACTGGTACGGGCTTTCCCTAACCCTTTCACGGCCAGTGAGAAGCTTGTCAGCCTTCTTATTCCCCTCGTTGTTATGCGGCCTCTCTGGCCCATCACACAGAGAAATTTCAACTTTCTCGCTTAACCCACTTTGGCATAAGACCTAGTCAAAACAACACTGCAAGAATCTTTGATTTGAGAGAATGTTAATGCCTGAACTGTTTTTTTTTCCCCCGTTACTTTCCAAAAGGAATCATCACTGTGCAGCAACCAAGCTTATAAAGTTTCATCCTGGTAGATGCATGTTCCAGGAAGTTATGAGTGGAACGGAAGATTTCCATTTCAATTTATCAGTCCCAGCAACATCAGCAGAGATGCATCTGATTACTGGAAGTGGAAAATAGAAGAGTCATGGCAAGCATTTAGATTAGAGTAATTACACTGGAGTAAATTATATGGGTTTCAGTTTCATTATATTACATGGTAGCTTTAATGCCTGAGCCATTTAAGAATTTACACAGACTGACTGACACTCAAGTTAAAAATCTCTTATATAATACTGGAAGTGTATTGAACTAATATGCTGAAGTTATCTGTGAACAAACAACGCCTGTTTGCAGTCTGAGGAAAAGCAATTGTATAGGACATGAGTAAAAAAAAATGAAAGATTTATTCTCTAATACTCTGCAGAGACACACAGACACTTAAAATGACAAATGTTAGGCAATCAATAAAATTTCCACAAGGAAGTCATATCACGTTTTGCTAAAAACTTTAGATTGCAGCAGTAATACTTTTCATGGTGATTCAATATTTTGTAGGGTTCCATACTTTTCTAATAGGATGAGCTTTAACAACATCTCCAATTTTATTACTAATATACGTCTTTAGATACTTTCTGAAATTTTACTCTTCGTTTCTTTTAATTTTTCAGTTTTATTAGCATAGGCCCCAACCCAGCAAAACATTTAAGCATGCATTCAGTTTTAAGCACATGCTTTAAGTCCCCATTGACCTTAAAAGTGTCACAGAGCTTAGGCTGCGTCTACACTGGTAAATTAAGTCGACTTAAGCTTGGCTTAAGTCGACTTAATTTGCCCTGCGTCTACACTACACTTTGCTTAAGTCGACTTAAGCAAAATAAAGTCGACTTAATGAAAATTAAGTCGACTTTATTAAACCACCTTTCTACTCGACCTAAGGCTTAATTCGACTTTTTAAAGTCAAATTAAGCCAGTGTAGCCCTGGGGTAGCCCTAAGTCGACTTAGGGCTACCCCAGGACTACACCAATGCCCTCCCTGCCAAGGGGGGGCACAAAGGGAGCCTGGCACGCCCCCAAAGGGCAGGGCAGAGCCCTGTGTGATGCTGTCTGGATTTAGGGAAGCATTTATGATATTATTTTCAATGGATATCTCATAAATGCTATAATCCATAGGAGCTATGTCATGTTTGGTATCAATAGAAAGGTAGTAATTTGCTGGGAATGATTATATAGTTTATGTCTAGGAATTCTATTTCAATTAGAAGTTAGGAATATGGTGTTCTATCTATACTTTAACTTATGTTATTTTATTGAAATGGCTGAGAGAGGTGGCTGTGTCAAACCATTGTGTCCTTAATGTTTAGGAATTTTCCAGCTACAATAGTCCATGGGAGTGACCTGATGAGGCATTAAGGACATAAGGAATACAACCATTGTGTCCTTAATGGTTCATCAGTTTACTCCCTGGGACCATTCTACCAGGAAAATTCCTAAACATTAAGGAGACAATGGTTGGTGACATCCTGTCTGGGGCGTTCCCATAAAATCACACAAGTTAAAGTATAGATAGAACACCCAATTCCTAACTTCTAATCGAAATAGAATTCCTAGACATAAACTATATAATCATTCCCAGCAAATTACTACCTTTCTATTGATACCAAACATGACATAGTTCCTATGGATTATAGCATTTATGAGATATCCATTGAAAATAATATCATAAATGCTTCCCTAAATCCAAACAGCATCACACACAGGGCTCTGCCCTGCCAGGGTCCCTGTCCCCCTTTTCCCCATTGCAGACAAGAGGTGCCCCCCTGCCACCGTGGACCTGCCCAAGGTCCCCCTAGCCCCACAAAGTCGACCTAGAGCATCCAGTGTGGACGCTCTAGGTCGACTTTGTAAGTTTCCCTTTAAGACGACTTTAATTTTAAGTGTAGACACACTAAGTCGACTTACTTAAAGTCGACTTAAAAGTGCAAGTGTAGACATAGCCTTAGAGAGGTTCCAAATTAGTCAAGCTACACAGACAGGTGTAGGCAGCCTTCCAGAACTCACACTTTACAGTCTTAGGCCATGATTCAGAAAAGAATTTGTATTCACTTAAGCACATTTTTAAGCATGTGCTTAAGTCTCATACAAGCCAATGTGACCTAAACACATGTGTAAGTGCTTTCCTGAATCAGGGCCTCAGTGAAGAAAATCTGCTCAACACATAATTTTCCAGAAGCTAAAAAGAGCGACTTTCAGTTTCCTCTATTCTTAAATGGGAGTTATTTCCATGGAAATTATATGTTTAAGCTATAAGCCTGTTGAAAGAGTTATGTAAATGAAGTCAATCTGAACATCTCAAACTATGAATAAAATTATTTTTAAACAAAGCAATTAATATTAACATAAGTAAGTTCACTTAAAAAAGTCCTCATTGTACATGCTTTGAAAGTGCTGTACCACACATTTTGGACTCTTTCCACCTTTTGCCTCATGTTCACACTATGTCAGGTTAGGATACAGTGATTATTGTGTCACAAAGTAAAGAATATTAAGAATTAGGCACCAATTAAAGAGTCCACCCTTGTTCATCACAGTAAAGCACCTAAAAGTATGTGCTTAACAAAAGCTTACATAAAATAAGTGGGGAAAAGAATGTTTCTAAAGTTAAGCAGGTACTTAAACACTCTGATGATTTGTTGACAAAATATGATTTAGTGCCTAAAAATTCTACAAGGATGGGGAATAAGTAGGAGGAGCTCTTTCACTTTTTGGCAATATGCATAATGGATCTGAGCACAGGGTCAGTTCTTTATTGTTTTCCATTCATTTAACTTTGTGCCAACTGCCTGATGCTGGGACAACGATTTCCTTTTTAAATGACTTACAAAGGGACAGAGATACTTTAATGCTGCAGTAAATTTAGGATAAGTTTTAAAAAGTGGAGTTCAAAAAAAAAAAAAGCATCTTGAAGTAGTTTACATGATGTACATTATTAAAACCTATTCACAATATGTCCATTAGATGGCTATGAATGCCCTTTGTTAAATGGCACTCAGATATTACTGTGATGAGTGCCAATATAAGAACCTAGACAGATGATAGATGGATAGAAATACTAAATAATCCAGTGCATTAACACAACCATGTAAAAATCAGATTAACTGATTGCTAATATTAACCAATTGCAAATTGTCCAATCCCTGGAATACTGGGAAGAAAACTTGGGAGCTCAGGAGCCTGTTGTTAAAATCTGCCACATGATTTAAAGAGGGGAAAATTTAACTTCCTCAGGGGAAGTTCACTCCATTTTAGTAACACCTACATTCATTTTTTCCACAGCTGATTTATAACAATTCTCATTGCTTTATGGATAACCAGGCTCCCCAAAAGGGATTTTTGAAAACATTTCTAGAAAAGAGCCTATTGCTTTCTCAGAAGATCTTCAACCCAACACCACACTTTACATTAAGCAAGATGATCACTACCATGTTGCATGAATATTACTCAGTATATATTGCACAAAGTATAAACATGTCACAGCATATGGACTCCATATAGTTCTGTTAAGATGTTATGTGTTAAAACGTTTCCACCACAACCAAAATCACTGATAGAAATATCCATCTACTGAAGAGTACATTTTAAATAGGATTTTAAGGTTTACTATGGTTAGATTTAATATATCCTGTTACATCCCTGGGGATGAGACACTGGAGACTTGTATAGAAATGCCCACATTTCAGTTTCTTCTGAAGGCTTTGTTTAAAAGCAACTTTGCTGCCCTCTTTTGATTTACACTTTTTCAGAATAAAGGAATATTAACAAAATTTGTGCTGTAACTATATTTAACTTCAGTGATTTGATTCAAGTCATTACAAAATTCTTTAAAAATATGATTGTTTCAAGATAGTGAAAATCCTCAAAATTCCCTTCTAGTTTAAGTGAAAAATATATCACTAGCCATTATTTTAATAACTGAATTTGCAGTAAATATTGGTAGATCTAACTTACAAAATAGCTCCAAAACACTTTAGTACTAACTTCTTCACATCTGGAAAAGCTGGTACTCAAAAATAGATTATCATTTCTCCAAACTAATTATAAGTCCTTGTCTGTCATCTTCTATACAATATGCCCCATTGACATAATTATCAGAAGAGTGAAATACAGGTTCTATGGCATGATCCAAAGCTCACTGAAGTCAATAGAAACACACATTGACAACAATGGGCTTTCAATGAGGACCCAAGAGAACAGACTTTCCTACTTTGGGGAAGAGAGGAAAGTCAATCTTTTCCAGTGCATTTCAACAATCATCAACAGGATCCATTGTCATGAAAGAGACATTTGGGGGGTTATTTGGGGGTTATTATTACTTAGTAAAAGATGTGTCCTAAAAGTATGGATACTTTCCTAAGCACTTGGGTATGAAAAACAGGCCTGAACATTTAAAACAGACTCAGGGCTTCTCTTCATGTACATTGCAGCTGCAGCACTGTAGCGCTTTAGTGAAGATGCTACTACATCAACAGGAGAGCTGCTCCCATTGATGTAGTTAATCCACCTCTCCAAGGTTTCCCAACAACATATCGCTGTCTACACTGGGAGTTTGGCCATTATAAGTGCATCGCTGAGGTGTGTGGGTTCTGCATACCCTTGAGCGACATAGTTAGGCTGACAAAAGTCTGTAGTGTAGATCTGGCCACTACATGCTCTTGCAAGACTTCTGGTTATTTTGTTGGGTTGGAAATATTGTAAGAATAGTTTCATTCACGACACTTCAGCACTTCCTTTCCTGTCACGACACGTAGAGCCATGCACAAGTATAAAGAGAATTTAATCTTTTTAAATATCTACATGAGATCATCACTCCCACTCTATTCCCCTTACACTGTGTAAACAGACAACCGTGATGTAAAGGGGATATAAAAGTCCTGTATCCTTCTGGGGGAGGATTCTGCCAGTGCATGCACTCTGGAAACATCCATATGGTTGCCCTCTGAGAACTCCTTTGCAAACCTTAGCACAGGGGCCATGCTGGACATGGTTGTGTCAGGAGCAGGTTGCAGTATACAGCGCTGCGGAGAGTCCAAGAAGCCCCACACTCCGGGAGGCTACCACAATTTAGGTTTCATCTACACCTAAAACTTAGATTGATCTAGCTATCCTAATAAAGGTCATGAAAAATTCACATCCCTTAAAGATGTAATTAGGTCGACCTAAATCTCAATATAAATGCTGCCAGGCAGGCAGAAGAATTCTTCCGTCAATCTAGCTACCACCTCTCGAGGGGGTGGATTTACCTACAGCTATAGAAAAACAAAAACCCCCCAAAACACCAACCTTCCCTTCTATCACTGTGGCAAATGTCAACACTGCAACACTTGTAGTGTAGACATACCCTTGGCAAAGGCCCACAGAGCTGACTAAGTTATGCCAAGGGCTCTTCAGAGAGCCAGGGTTGGAATGATTGACCACATGGACCCTTTTGCCCCCTAAAATGCTTTATACTTCTTAGGATTTGTCTCTAATGCAATTACCAGGTATAACTGCACGACACACATATCCAAGCCAAATTTAATTTAGCTATCTCAGGTCCCGGAGCAGTGGCATCACATTTCACCACAGGCTTGCCCTAGGAGTAGTTACCCATGATTCCAAGCTCACTTGCACAGCTGCCTAGAAAGCTTCATTGCTCCAGCATCCAAAGTAGAGAGATTTAACACTAACTTGGGAATGTCTACTCAAGCTGCAACCACACCCAAAGAGTGCAGTCTAGACATACCTTTAGGATACAAATATAGCCTGAATACAGCCTTACCCAGGACTCTGCATATGTACTCAAGCATTCCACAGCCTTGCCATAACTGGGATGTGGGAGGTTTGAGAAGGTGTCAGAAGCCCAGCATGGGCATGTTATCAACATGAGGTGTCATCATTCCACCTTATAACAGTATACATAGGCCTTGAATAGCACGGCACAGACTCTTGTTCCTCAACTTGGGTGATCTGCAAAAAAAATCACTCCCAGTGGAAATAAATGCAGGCTGGTTTTTATTTTAGTCAACTCAAATCTCTTTTTCCTGCTTAGGAGCCATTGTTACAAAAATCCAAAATATTCAGGGTTCAATTGATAAACTGGTTTGTTCCCTTCTCAAATTGCAGTATTTCCCACTGGAAAAATGGGCAAAATAGGAACAGCATATTTTTAACTCCTCCTTAAGTCCATAAGGGACCTGAAACACCACAACAACAGCCATTTTGTGATGTGCTTTTCTTTTACTATTTAAGACAAATTACAGATCAACTACAACACTAATGTGGATTCTGCTCTTCATTTGATTTTGTATATTTCAATGGTGGCAGCATCTCTTTAGATTTTAAAGTACAAGTTTAAAATTCTTCTCATGATAATTTAAAAAGGGCAGGTAGTACAGTCAGGAGACCAAGAGATGCTACCGGGTGGTTCTCCAGTCCTGAGCAAACCGAGACACACACCACCAGGAGAACAAGGGTTACCATGAGTGTAGAATTTGTATTGTGCCTAGTCAGGACAAGAATGGTTTGCTGTGAACTGAATGCTTGATTTTCAGGTGGCTATTCAAGCTCTCTGACAAAATGGAAAGTCTGGTGAAGGGAACACATGATGCAGATTTTTCATACACTTAGTGGTCCTTCTTCAGGTATACTTTGAAGATTTTCACCACTTACAAAGCCATGATCTGCCCAATTAAAATGATGATTCTTTTCATATCTGAATCATGTTAAGTCCTTGCTCAGTCTGACAAATATTTTACATTCATGGCACAGTGCACAGATATGTTCCAATTTACCTCAAGTTGCAAAAACAGAGGCATCACTCAGATACTGCTGAAGTTCCTTAATAAGCAGAGGGTACAAATCCCTTTTCCATTCTTGCCAGCTACCTTCTTTGTTTTAAAAAAACTGTAAAATCCCAGAATTTACTTTTCAATTTTTTAGAATATGGATAAAATAAAATAAAAAGCTGACTATAAACTTTCGGAGGCCATTGGATCACAGAGATTAAAAGTGCTTTTAAGAAAAGCATATTTCACTTTCAGGAACTCTGCTAGTCTCTGCAGAACCTTTAAAATGTTTCAGCTCTTCTGCCAGCTGAAAAAGAGTTCTGAAAGGAGAAGAGAAGAGCTTGAATTGTCACTTTCTCTAGCAATATCTACAGATTTCTGGATCCAATGTGTTTCTAATGGTATTATGCTAATATTAAAATAAACAAACAAAAGTAGGAAGGATGGCTTCTCTAAAAATCAAATTAATCACCAAGAGCAGTTAGGTATCCATGAAGTTATCCTTACACATCCAAGTAGTCCCATGAAAAGCTGTAGGATTGTTGTCAACTAATTAAGGGTCCGATATTGTAAGACCTCGTGGACAGAAAACTCCTATTAGCACCAGCAGGAGTTTTGTGAAGGGAAAATATGCAAGATAAGGACCTCACATTAATAAGATTATTTCTGAACCCACGGGAAGAACATAGATGAATTATGAATCTGAACTCAACAGTAATGTCTCTACTGTGTAAGAGCTGCCTCTAGACATCATAGTTCATTATTAATGTTGTATATATTTATGTAGTACGCCATAGGCATAAAACAGACCCGTGGATAGAGTCCTGAAAATCCACTGATATCTGCATTATATCTGCAGATATCCATGGACCATTTCTTGCAGATCATGAGGGGATGGTCTCAGCTGTTAGGCTGCCTAAAGGGCTCATTTAAGCAGAAGGGCGGAGCAGGCAGGGCTCATCAGCTGTCAGCAGGGAGGGGCAGCTTGGAGGGCTCCTCAGCTGTTAGTTGAGAGGGCTCATCAGCTGTTAGGGAGCAGGGCTGAACAGCTAATCAGCTGTTAGGGGCTTATCAGGAGGGCTGCTTGCTCTAAAAACAGTTGATGAGCAGATACAGGTAAGTCTAAAAGAGAGAGGGTGGACTGCGGTCAGGTGAAAGTTTATTCACGCGGATGTGGATTGGATGGGGAGCCACATATTTGTATCCACGCAGGACTCTGGGGCTCATCTTCGGGTACGATGCTGCAGCTGTACCAGTGCAGTTGTAGCACTCTAGTGAAGATGCTACTACACCTAAGGGATACCTTGTCCTCTCGCCATAGTGGATCCACCTCCAAACACCACCAAGGCAGTAGTCATCGATGGAAGAAGCTTTCTTGCCAACACAGCATTGCCTACATGGGAGTTAGGTTGGTATAAGTACATTGCTCAGGTATCTGTATTTTTCACATTCCTGAGCAACACAGTTATACTGATATAGGTCTATAGTGTGGACTGGGCCTTAGACAGAAAGAGCTCACTTTGCAATCAGTGGAGAGGAACGATAATCCAGTGGCTAAGGCACCTGCTTTGAGACTTAGGAAACCCAAGTGCAATACTCTGAATTACTGTAGATGTCTTACATGACCTTGAGCATGTCTCTGGAAAATGGGGATCATAGCATTTCCCTCCCTCATAAAGGTGTTATGAGGACAAATACATTAAACTGTGTGCAGCAATACAGTTATGGGGGGCACTTAAGCACCTAGGATAAATACAATACACTGACCCAAAGAAGCAGAAGAAGGTTATTTAAGATACATTTTTCTTTTCATGTCCATTTTTCAATTTTTACATGTTTCCCCCCATTTCATCCTTTAAATTATAATGTACTTCAAGGCCTGATGAAATATGCATTAATATCAGGAAATTTTCATTTTAATTCTTTCCCATTTAGAGTATCTTAAATTTCAAACAACATACTTGAAGCAGTTGTATAGAGCACTCATTTCAAGCCTCTCTGTAGTCCTGAACATGGAAGTTCAAGGAAGCAATTATAAAATAATCCCAAACAAAAAGATAACTTTGGGTAAAGAGGTACTCTTCAAAAACAATTTAGAACATAACTGTTCCTATTACTACCAATTAGCTGATTTATTTCCTTTGGCAGCTACCCTCCAAATAAATCATGAAATTATATTCAAACCCGTAAGTGGTCTGAACAGCTGCATTAAAACCCATATTAAACTGATCACTGGCTTATTGCTTTTTCTTGATTTGGCATTTCAGAAGACAATTTTCAAGTTTAAAAATGTAATCAACAAAACGTAACTAGATCCATGTTCCTGTAACTACTTGTAAAGCTAAATTTAGCTCCAATGTTGCAGAAATATTATAAGCATAACAAATGGTTTCAGTTGTACTCAGCTTAAAATCATCATCGATTTCAGACCATTGTAACTGCACCTTGGCATTACATTTTAATAATAAAAATGCTTTATCTACAGCAATTACACGCTTAGGATCATTTAGTATTTGGCAATGTAGCACAAAAATGCCCCCAAACTGATATTAAGATACTCACCTAAATTAAGGAAAGCAAAAACATGGTTTGTATGCAGTGCCCGGTACCCTGGCAGGAGCGGTGGGGAGGGGGACCCTCCAGCACTGTGCCTCCCGGGGCCTCTCCAAACCCCCCACTCCACTAGCTCCCCGATCCTCTTGCCTCTCCCCCTCCCCCCGCTGGCTCCCCAACCCCCTGGCCCCTTACCCCCCGTTGGCCCCGACCCCTTTCCCGCTCCCCTGTAACCTCTGGCTGAGTTACTGACGTCTTTAAATCATGATTTACAGACATCAAGTTACAGAAAATCCACCATTTACTCTAATTTAAACCAAGCAAGTGACACTGCTGAGAAAAATGACAGACCTCCAGAGTCCGTGCCACTCTGAGGGAAAATTCCTTCCTGACCCCAAATATGACAGTCAGTTGGACCCCGAGCAGGTCCACAAGACTCACCAGCCATACACCTGGGAGAGAATTAATTCTCTGCAGTAACTCGGAGCTCTCCTCATTTAGTGCTCCATCTCTGGCTGTTGGAGATACTTGCCAGTACAGATGAACCACCTGCCATTGTAGGCAGTGTCATTATACCATCCCCTCCATAAATGTATCAAGCTCAGTCTTGAATCCAGTTAGGATTTTTGCCTCCCACTGCTCCCCTTGAAGGCTGTTCTAGAACTTAATGGTTAGAAACCTTTGTCTAATATCATTTGTTCTTGTGTTAATACTCGTGCTTAACTTAAATAACTCATCCCCCTCCCTGCTATTCATCCATCTGATGTATTTACAGATAGCATTCATATCTCCCCTCAGCCTTTCTTTAGGTAGGCTAAACAAACCAAGCTCTACGTTTCCTCTCATAAGGTAGGATTTCCATTCCTCTAATCATCCTAGTAGCCCTTCTCAGCACCTGTTCCAGTTTGAATTCATCTTTCTTAAGCGTGGGAAACCAGAACTGCACACAGTATTCCAGATGAGGTCTCAACTGTGCTTTGTATAACTGTACTAAGACTTCACTTTCTCTGCTGGAAATACCTCGCCTGATGCATCCTAGGAGTGCATTAGTCTTTTTCACGGTCACATCACCCAAGTCTTTCTTCTCCTCTGTCACTTCCATCTGATAAATCCCCATCTTATAGATTAATAGCTTATAGATTAATTTTGATTAAATTTGTTTATTTTCTCAAAGAAAGAGATCAGGTTGGTCTGGGACAATCTATCTTTTGTAAAACCATGTTGTATTTCATTCCTATTACCATTTACCTGTATGCCCATAACTACTTATTCTTTCAAAATTTATTCCAAGATTTTTTCATACAACTGAGGTCAAACTAACAAGACTGTAGTTTCCCCTTTCCCTTAGATCACTTCCCTCCCACCCCATTCTTAAAAACAGCTACTATATTGGCATTTCTCCAGGATATGACCCCTAAGATTATGACCCCTCAGATTCATTAAAAATCCTTGCAATTTTGCTTGAAATTTCGTGTGCCAGCTCCTTTAATATTCTGTGGTTTATTCCTGCCCATGAACCAATGGCTACCTCCAAAGGAAGCTATGTTGCTATTTTAGAGTACTGAATGGGATTTTTAGAGTGTAATCTCTTTGGGACAAGGAGCATCATTTACTATATAGCTGTACAGTGCAAAACACAATGATACCCTGGTTGTGGTCTCTAGACAGTACCTGAATATGTATTATAAATAATAAAAGGTGGCTGTTGGGGATACCATGAAGCAGTGGAAACAAGAAAGTCTTGATCTGGGACAATGAGGTAGCTATGGACTTTTGCAGATGACATTCCCCTCCATCTGCATAACATGTCCTTGAGATAACCCCAGTGCCACAAGCTAAACTTCAGAGTTTTGAAACTTTTTTTCTGTTTTCACAGAAAGAACCACAGGAAGGGAGCATCAAGCCCCAAAGGAGTTTGACTGCAGACCAAGTTTGATATATTGCAGGTTAATTGCACCATTTCACAAATGAAGTCTTTTGTGAAGTTTAGAATCTATTTTTATGAGAAATAGAATTTACTGAAGATTTCCTTTCTAATAATGAAAGATGTGTGGGGTAAATATACACAAACACACCTCCTATGTTCTCCCAAAACTTTCTTATCAAGAGAGAAAATTCTATCAAAAAATATTGAAACATTATGAAAGTAGCAGCAATCTTCTAAAATATGAGTAGTTATGACAGTTAACTCCATTTATTACTCTTTGCAGCAGTAAATGCAATATTCCCATTAGCACAATTCTGCCTGGAATATACAAAACCAGAAAAAGACTATAGTAAAGAAAAAACAGTAACACATTCAAAGTTGATGATTTCTATATTCCCTGCATCCCTACTTTAGTGTTACCACCTCTAGTGATTTTAACACAAATCACATGATATTTGGTATTTTACTTAAAGTCCCAGCTGCTAGAGCCATGTGATTATGTGACAATTTTTGCTTTCATTTAAAATTAAAAGTATGTTTCTATCAGTCATGTTTAAAAGAGGGAAGTTTGAAAAACAAATCCTATAGGCTCAAATATAAGAGGACAAATAAAAATCAGCCAGTGTTTTCTAGACGAGATCCTTATCCCTGCTCCCATTATTTTATAATGGACAATAAAAGAGCTAGCATGGTGTAAATTGGCTCTCAAAACTTTGGATCAGGCCAAGGAGGATTCCCTTAATGTATAAACTAAGGAAGGAAACCACATGCCACCTTCAAAACTCCTGGTAAGCCTTAGCATGAGAAGAGTGCCAGAAGAATGAATGCGGGCAGGAGTGGTGTTTTGGAAGCAGGGGCCACAGAACTTGGTGCTGCCCAGATTTTGGACAACGCTGCATCCTGTAAGCAGCTGGGAGACATGCTGTCCGAACTTAAGTAGACCTCTGGATTGTTAGACTTGAGTCTGTTCCATCCCTGAAAGAGACCCAGATGTGGGAGAATGCAAAAGTAGCTTTAAAGCCATCTTTCCTAGATTGTAAATTCTATGAGATGCACCACAGGATCCCATTCAGTAGTTTTAAAATCTCATGATTTTGTGCGGCATGACTAATGATGTTTGAATGCTCGGGGATTGCAAAACGCTCGCTTACGGATAAATCTAAAACTTGGTGTCAACCCTATGGTTGAGTTTTAAATAACTACCTATGCGTTAATGTGTGGAAACAAAGTTGTGCCAGTTATTCGATTGACTGAGAAGAGAACAGCATTCCTGAAGGTGTGTTACTATGAAGTGTCTTTTCTGCATATAATAGACGGTTTAGTTAATGCACAAAACATGCTCAAAATATGTTTAACACTCTTTTCCACCTAAGTAACAGTATCTTAAGCCTTTTGAAAATCCCTTGAAGTAAGATTCTTGTATCTCCCTTTTTTCATATCATGAATTAGGTCCCCAAGAAAGGAATCAAAAACACATTTAAGAGGATGCAAGTATTTAACCTAACATAAATTCAAGCTCCAAAAGACTCAGGGACTTCCGTTTTGCCATAAATAGCCCATATTTCTGTAGTTCAAAATGCAGACTCAGGGGAGAAGAGAATACTTTAACTCTAAAGACAATGTTTTAGTTCATATGATGATGTAGATATCAAGCAATCTTCTTAATATGACCCAACCTCCCAAAAGAATTCAAATATGAGGCCTGTTCTTGCTTTGGTTTATTATTTAAAGCTCTTACTGGAGATTTAACTGGAGGTATTTTATTCACCTGAATTAGTTATTAATGTTTACAGCATCTGTTATTCCACTATATTTCTTAAATAGGTTACATTCAACACCAGCAATAAACCTCTCTCTGCTACCTCAAGTCGACAAACAAATCTTCAATGAATATGAGAAAAATACTTTATTTGTTTACACAACTATTGACCCACTGGAACAATTTCTATAACTGACAAACTGATAAAAACAAAACCCAATAAATTCAGCATTTATAGCCCAAACCCTCTGTGCAGTGGAACCTTACATCCACACGGAGTCCCACCAAATTCAATAGACTACATGAAGCAAAAGTCTAACCACACAGACTCATTTGCAACATTAGAACATGTCACCATTTTTATAAAGAATGACATATCAACATTTAAGAAAACTCATCAGAACATATTCTCTGGTGTTGTAAATGTCACGGATCTATTGACTCAACTGGAGTTTCAAAGTATATTTCAGTAAAGAGTTTAACTAGATCTTTAACAGATCTAGATGAATAGATGTAATAGATCATCTATACATATTATAGTACCTTTAGTTCTAAATTACTAATAAAAAACAGAACACTTACACCCCGCTGATAAAAACATGGGTGGCATTTCTGTGCAATGAAAGAGCACTTGAGACCACAGTGTACTTTAAAACAAACAAAAAAGATTTATGTTAAAGGAAAATTATTAGTCACAGCAGTTTTCACTTTTTTAAAATACTGAGGAAATTACAGTTACTTTACCATATTAGCAGAGATAATGCCCAATAATGAAATATGCAACCTATTTTTAAAATTAGCAACAATCTATTAAGTCATAAATGGCATAGCTATTAGGAATTGATGTAAACATTTCCCATTTAAGTAATATAAATTCCATACTATACTATCTTCTGTGCACCAGCAGTTTTATACATTACCATAAATTTAAGAATCCTCATTCTTTCACGTTCAGTTTCACACAAAACCACTTGATGGTACTTTCTATTTTAACAATAATAATTTTGTCCCTACAAAAATGTTTGCTACAACTTCTGACATGTAGCCATCAACTACCCCCAAAAATAACTCTTGACAGTTGGCTTCAAAACCGTAGACCTCTACCAAGTGAGTTATAAGCTAATTTCAATATAATACATGGGACACATATTTTAAAGCAACTTTAACATACCGAACAGAAATACCTACAGGCCACCACATTACACAGCGACCTACATGTGAAAAGTTCTCTTCTCCTTGGCTATGTCTACACTTGCAAGTTAGTTTGAATTAAGGAAGCTTAATTCGAACTAATTAAGCCTTGGCCACACTAGGCTTTCATCAGTTCGAATTAAGGGCTTCCTTAATTCGAACTAATAAATTCAATTGCTTAGTTCAAATTAACGGTTAATTCGATTTGTTAATTCAAACTAAGTCAAATGTGGCCATATTAGTTTGAACTAACTGCTTAGTTCGAACTAATCAGCAGATTGACCTTCCTGCAACTGACTAATTCAAACTAAGCAAGTGCCCTGCATGGCCATGGCTAGTTCAAACTAGCATTCTAGTGGAGCCATGCTAGTTCAAATTAAGTTAATTCGAACTAACTAAAATTAGTTTGAATTAGTTCAAATTAACTAATTAACTAATTCGAATTAGCATTTGTAAGTATAGGCATAGCCCTTGAATATGTGTTATAGATGCTACAAATATGGTTCCTGTTGAGTAGAGAAACTCAATATTGATGCAAAATGGTTACTAATAAAATTATAATTATAAAAGTAGGTTAGTACAGTATTGCCTTAGTCTTCACTATATTTTAGGCAAGACAGTTATTTTCAAACATGATACATGGAGATTATGATCATTCACATCCCTGAATTGTCTTTGAGAGACAATGATTAAGATTTGACCTACCATTTCATGCTTCTGTAACCTATACATTTTAGTAATTATGGAGATAAAATTATGTTACTTACCATCTCTCTCTCATCTACAGTTCCATGTGCTATGTAATAGATTTAGATACACATGATGTAGCTACCACGTTCAAGTCTCTCCACATCTCTCTCATTAGTGTCCTAACGACAAAGCTATGGAGTTAGTCACTCTCTCTAGCTCACCAATGAATATTTAATTATTTATACAAAGTGGATCCAGCTTCAACAGAAAGACACAGAAAGCACCACCCCAGGACAGCAAATAGCCTCACCTGGAAAGCTGGAGATCCGAAGTCAGCTTCCTGCTCCTCCTTAGGCTATGTATACACTACAGACTTGTCCCGTAATAAATTGTTGTGGGACAAGCAAAGCATTATAACTGTAATGCTTTCCCCCGTCCACACATTAATCCTTCTAATGCAAAGAAGTGGCTAGAGCCCCACTGTTACACAGTTTCTGGGCGGTTTGAGGGACTCCCCGTGGCAGCAGGGCTCTAGCCGTCAGGAACCCTGGTGGCTAGAGCCCTGCTGCTACAAGGAGTCCCTCAAGCCACTTGGTGTCCCAGAAGGCTTGAGGGACTCCCCTGGCAGCAGGGCTCTAGCCGCCAGAAGTCCTGGGCTGCAGCCCTGCTGCAGATTCCCTTAAGCCGCTCGGTTTCCCAGTAGAGAGCTGGGAAACCAAGCAGCTTGAGGGACTCCCTGTAGCAGTAGGGCTCTAGCCACTGTGATTGCCAGCACTCACGGCAGCTGGAGCACCGCTCCTACTTGTCAATTTCACTGCTCTGCTAGAGCAGTGAAATAGACAAGTATGACAGCTCCTTTGTCCCAGAGTGGCCTCCATTGGCACTCTGGGACATTTCCGGAGGCTGTGTAACCCGAAATGAGTGTACACACCCAGTCTATTGTGGCACAGACGTTCTGTGGTAAGCATTACCATGATCGTGTGGGTGGTTTACCTGTTGCGTGGCAAGAGGGCTGTTGCCGCGCAAGAGGCAACATTGTAGTGTGTACGCTCACAGCCTTATCGCGCGGTAAAGCTCCTTATCGTGCAATAAGGCTGTAGTGGCCTTAGTCAGAGGCTGAGAGAGAGCCACCCCAGAACAGCCTCATTCAGAGCAGCAATTTGAACCTTAGTCTTACAAATCTCAGGTGAATTCCCCAACCGATGGATTACTGGATATTCTGGGGATTGTCGACTTAACAAAGTTACTCCTTCTAAGTCAACTTTACTAAGTCGACTTAACATTGGACATAGGCGTCCACACTGGCATTAAGTCGACTTAATAAAGTCGACTTAAGGGCTACTCCCTGTCCACACCGTCCTTAAGTCAACTTAAGAAGTCGACTTAAGGCTTAAGTCAACCTAAGGAGGGGTAGTTATTAAGTCGACTTAAGGAATTTCTTAAGTCGACTTAATGAAAGCCCAGGGTGGACATGGAGTAATTTAGGTCGACTTAAGGGTCCTGAAATCGACCTAAATTGCTAGTGTAGACGTACCCTAAGTGATTGAACTGAATGGTCTCTCTGCCAGGGCTTCTCCAGTCAGTTTCCTCATCTCCCCTAGATATATTGCTAGTCTTCTTCTAAAGACTTCAGAAAAATGTCCAATGGTTTTAGGAGGAAGTCTTGATTAGGAGAACTACAATATTAGATCCAAAGAGGTTTTGTTTTCCCAGCAGGGGCAGAGCCAATTAGTTGATGGTTCATCATTGATGGTACTCCACTGAGCAATTCAGTTATGGGGGCGATAACTATAACGAATGTTAAATAGTACTTCCAGGTGCATGTAATTTGCTCATTAGCTCAGTAGCTATAACATACCCAAAGAAGCACTATGAACAGACACAGAGCATGTACTGACCCACATATGGTCATGATTGGAAAAGGAGACAGTCAATTCATATATACTATATACCTTATGCTGCAGCTATATACTTAATAGAACATTAAAATGAACTTCCCAAAGGAATTACAAGGTACAGTTATGATAGCTATATCACACAAGTATTATTGTATATTAATGTGCTTCAGACACATATTTCAATTCTGCAAAATTATATACTATCTGTTTCCATTTTAATATATTTAATCCCCATCCTCTAAGGACAAAAATGGAAAAGAAAATCTCAAACAAGAATATAAAGTATTTTCTGGACTTTAGCACAAGTCAAGAATCAAGAAGCAATTATGTGCAAGCCAGAATTTGACACCCATTTGACATTAATTATTCCTATCACTTGCCAGTAAAAAGTGCTGAAAATGCACCCAGCTACAGATAATGGTAGTCAGCAACAGGCCATCCATTCTGGAAAAAGCTGGATTTCAGAAGAACACTTTGCAGTTAAGTTGCTGTACACATATACAGTGGCAGAAGTTATTACTAAGATATAGAACCCAATCATTCAGTCTGTGCAGGTCGAAGATCAGCATTCTCACTCTCTTTTTTTTAGGGTTGGTGATATGGTCATAGAATCTCTACCAGTAGTGCTCTATCAGAGTAAGTGAATTTAAAAGAAAAAAACAAAACCCACCCCTGAGGTTGGACACAGTTGGCCAGATCCACAAGTGCAGTCAAAATGCACAGTGGATGATGTGTAAATAATATTAAAATTCTTCTTTGCACTGCCATGTTTCTGGTGCTGCTCTATATAGGAATTTTTACAGTGATCTTAAAGCAACCTAAGAGTGGTTCTAATTTAAATGGGTCTGGTACAGTCACAAGGGGCAAAAATGCAGCCCAAGATTGATATGGTAGAGATAGAGCTGTCCCAGCTTTCTCTGATAGACTCCATTTCCAGCTATATCAGAGGGTGTGGGGGGAAAAAGTCCCTACATCAGTGATGTACCACTGAATGGTCACCCTACAATGGGACCCGCTTGCACCATTAAAATGGGTTTATGGACAAAGCACTTCAGCGCTACAGACCACACATGTGGCTCCAGCCCAGTAAGTTTAACCAGGTAATCTGTTACAAATGCAAATAAAAGTCTTCTTGGAACTGTTGCCCTAAATGACAACATTACTGAACTAGCAAGAGCTAGGCATTAATAATTATTGTCCTCCTCCTCCTCCAGAAATAAGTTGGCTGTGGGAGAAATCTATAAATCTATTGTCTGTTGGATGCTATAGAGCAGGGGTCCTCAAACTTTTTAAACAGGGGGCCAGTTCACGGTCCCTCAGACTGTTGGGGGGCCGTACTATAGTTTGAAAAAAAAAACATGAACGCGTAGCTATCACGTCTGCTGCTGGCCTGTGTTTCTGGGTACTGGGTGGCAGGCAGTAATGAATCCACACACTTTTTGTTGTGCTGTGGGGCTCCGGCCAGGCCCAGAGTGTGGGACTGACCGATGTTAGCCTGCTGGCCTGCTGTTGTGTACGCAACTAGTAACCAATGTTCCCCCTAGGTTTGGCGGCTTGTGTGCAAAATTTTCACGTCGTGTGCAAAACTTTTTCTGAATAAATTTTTGGGGAAAACTCACAAGACAGAAATTATAGGCATTAATTGAAGATAAAGTGATTGTAAATAGAATTAATTAATTGTGTTTAATTAATTTAATTGGAATGAATTTTGAATTGAAATTTAATTTTTAGAAAGGTTTTTATTTAAAATTAATTATTAAGAAGCTTTTTAAAAAAGAAGAGAGAGAAAGAAAAAAGAGAAGGAAGGAGGAGAAAAAGAAAAAAGAGAAAGAAAGAAAGGAAGCAAAGACAGAAAGAGCAGGAAGGAAGGAAGACAAAGAAGAGAAAAAGAAAAAAAGGAAAGGAAGAGGAAGAGGAAGAGGAAGAGAAAGAAGAGAAAGAAAGGCAGGGAAGAGAAAAAGACAAAAAGGAAAGGAAGGAAAGGAAAGGAAGAGGAAGAGAAAGAAGAGAAAGGAAGGCAGGGAAGAGAAAGGAAGGCAAAGAAGAAGAAAAAGAGAAAGAAAGAAGCTGAGGCCGCTGGCGGCGGGGACCCGAACACAGCCCCGGCAGGGCAGAGCAGACCCTGGCACCTGAGACCGATCCTGGCCCCGTGCCGGGAGGCCAAGGCTGTCGGCGGACTGGAGCCGACCCCGGGCTGGGAAGTTGAGGTAGCCGGCGGGTGGGAGACCGGGAGCCTGCCCCGACCGCAGCCACCACGCTGCCCCAGCCGCATGGGGCAGGCAGGCAGGCAGGCAGGCAGGCAGGCGTGCGCACATGCCCCGGCCCTGAGCCTGCCTGCTCTGCCCTGGGGGCACGGAGGGCCAGCCCAGAGGCCGGGTTCAGGTCGGATCTCCGCGGCAAAGCCGCAGCCCCGGGAGTCTGGAGGGGGCGGTGGGGGCTGCCGGCCTGCGCGGGGGTCCGTCCGTGCTGCGTGGGGGTTGTGATGGCTGTTCAACGGCCACGCACCCACGCAGCTTAAAGGGAACACTGCCCTCGACCCCTCCCAAGCCCCCACCAGTCTCCTTGTCCCCATGTCCCCTCCACCCCTCTCCAGGCCTCTAACTTCATCCATCCGTCGCCAGCACCCAACGAAGTCCCCACTCCTGCCGTGCATAGTCCTCTCCACCACTACCCAGCCCCCACCCAGTCTCCTTGTCCCCTCCACCCCTCAAACCCAGCCAGTCTCCTTGTCCCCCCCACCCCTCTAACCCAGCCAGTCTCCTTGTCCCCCCCACCCCTCTAACCCAGCCACTCTCCTTGTCCC
>ML685769.1:39582655-39700229 GCA_007922175.1 Pelusios castaneus | reverse complement strand
CCATGAACTTATCCAGTTCCCTTTTAAATATTGTTATAGTCCCAGCCTTCACAACCTCCTCAGGTAAGGAGTTCCACAAGTTGACTGTGCGTTGTGTGAAGAAGAACTTCCTTTTATTTGTTTTGAACCTGCTACCCATCAGTTTCATTTGGTGACCCCTGGTTCTTGTATTATGGGAGTATTTAAACAACTTTTCCTTGTCCACTTTTTCCACATCAGTCATAATTTTATATACTTCTATCATGTCCCCCCTCAGTCTCCTCTTTTCCAAGCTGAAGAGGCCCAGCCTTTTCAATCGTTCCTCTTAAAGCAACTGCTCCTGGAATGACATGATGAAAGGAGAAGCGCCCTCAGGATTGCAAAGAAAAGCTTAAAGATGGTGAACCTAAGGTTCAAGAATCAGAAGGCAAATGAGTCACCCACATTATTATACTTTTTAAAAAATCTCATGATTTTGGAATGCTTGGGGTTGGCTAGCCACTATGTTGGGTATTGGTGGAGATTTTACTCCATACCCTCTTGCCCTTTCCCATTCACCCAGACAGGGAGGTATGCAGCATATCTGAGTAGCCATATTTCTCTGCACTAAGAGTAGCAGAACAGATAGTAGTATTCTTAATAATCCCTAGTTCTTATATAGCACTTTTCATCAATAGACCTCAAAGTACTTCAATATGGTAAGGGGCTTTCTCAGCCACAACTTGATCTTCCGTTATAAGAAAATATGTATCCTGTTACAAAAGAGGTAAACTTCCTGTTCTATTGCTCTTTGTTCATTTTAGGTTAGAGGTTACAGAATCTGCAGTGCTACAGTAAGCAAACCCTTAGTATATTGTTGAAGATTAATGGAACTATTCATAGTAGCAAGCATTATTCTCAATAGAAGGTGTTGCAGAATCAGGCCTTTAATTTGCATTGACACAGGAACTGGTAGATCAAGAAGATTAATAGTACTTGCATAAACTTTTAATCAATACATACTCCCTCGGAACACAAAACATTGTCTTAGTGTTATACCAAGAGAAACTGATATTCGTCTAATTAACTGTAAACTTCATGTGTACAAATTTGTTCTTATACTGTATTTGTAAAATGAGTTATAGAATGAGAAATTTAAACTGAAATTTGTCAGATAGCAACCTGATATCATTTTCATTGAGGTGAAGAATTAGGCTGTTTACATTTACAATTGCTACTGCACATGTTCTTCATGATCAGGTGTTCATGCAAGCATCACTGTCTCTGGAGGTAGGGGGTAAAGAATTGGAAATAAATACCTAAATTTCTTCAATTGCTGAAAAAGAAATCATGAAATTATCAGTCTAGTGACAAGTGCATTTGAATGATGACTGATATTAAATATTTTACTAAGATACTGACCCATCTTTCTCATGGTATCAGAAACATTAGACTACAGCACTCTCTTTTAACAGCTGTCACTGGCTTCTGCACTCAGCATGTGTTCAATAACAGCGTTTCTCTTCTTAAAAGACTACATAAACTTTATTGAAAACATATTTGAGTTACAGGCAGGTAGGTGAATGCTGCAAGCTAACAGCGTTGTAGGAAGCCACTTCTATTTATCCTTCCCTATTGACGGCACTGGAACATGTAATACTGTGCAAGGTATTGCATCTCAGAACACAGCAAAACAATATCGGTAAGCCCACAAATCAACAGAAATTGCCAAAACAAAAGACGGAAAATAAACACAAAGATGGATAGCTATACACATAGGATACTCAGTCACTCTGAGTAGCACATACTCATTCAGTCCTTACTCAAGCAAAACTCCATCATCATTTAAAGCTTTGACTGATCAAAAAATTTATTAAGGGTATCAGGATCTGGCCCACTTCATTTTAAAGTCAGCCAAACAGTCAAAGCCCAAGTGTTGTATTGATCTTAGGAAACAAAAACAATCATGTTGTTGCCAGCATTCAATAAAAGGAAACACTACCGCTGCAGGTAGACATTTTTTATGTTGCTATTGACTGTGTTTGTCCCTAATTAAAATGAACTAAACCATCTCAATACACTCAGCCCCAGATGGAAGAATATTTCTTTTCAAAGCATAATAATTATTATATTATTTTATATTGTATTATTATACAAATATCTGCAATGGTTCATAGTAATACCACAGGGAATAGCCCATGCAGAAAAAGTGAGCTTTAAAACAGTACCAATTCTGTTATGTTGAAGATTTAACTATATATATCGCTAATTTCTGTACTTCATGGATATGACACAATAGATACAGGAAAAATCCAGTTCTTAACATTCCCTTGAAATAATATTAATTTTATTTGACAGATGTTATGGGTATCATGAGAACCATCTTACATTTTTATTTCTCAATTTACAGAAGAAAAATAACATTTATTTATATATTCCCAAACTAGATAAGAATCACTGTCAGATAAAGTGTGTGTTTAAGTCCTTCTTGTGCATTTTCTTCTTGACTCCCTCTGACTCATTTTGGAACAGTTGCATCACTATCTAAAGTTGATTGCAAACTCAGTACAAATCTATTAATCATATTACATTTTTACTATCTTGTGATATGGTTTTTCATTAAACATTTTCCATGATATTTTAAATTTCAGTGGTATTTTAATATTTAAATATTTAAACTGAAAAGTCAAAAAGTTAAACTTTGTGTAGCTTTAATCTTCTACTTCTCTTTTGTATATTGTATATTGAAAAACCCAAACCAAAATGTGATTTAGCTATATATACACAATGTCATAATTATCAGTGTGCAAACAATAAAAAATAATTTGTTTTAGCAAAAATATACCCCAGAATTCTAACTCTCACCTAAGGAGGATGCAGTCTAGTGATAAAAACAAAGGAACAGAAGATTTTGTTATATAAGTACACTTTTAAGTTATTACTTTTAAAGCTATTTTCTGGCAAAAGTCAAAACAATGTGATCCACTTCTGGATATACTTAGGATTTTCTGTCCATGTTCACAGTGACTCAACACCACTGGTTAATTCTTTTTGGCAAAACTGTTCAAAGACGCTGGGACATTTTCTCAGATTCTCAGACCGAATTAGCCACTTGAACAGTACAAAGCGTGTAGAAACCTCTGCCAAGTCCCTTGCTGAGGACATGCCCCTAAGTGAACAAGTTCCCACCAGGAAGAGAGTCAACAGAACTATGCGTTCAGGCGGAGTGGCAATATGGAGACAATATGTAGTCCCTAGAGCCCAGATTCACAAAGAGACTTAGGTGCCTAAATCTGAGATTGAGACACCTATGTCTCAATTTGTGGCTCCACAATACACCCACTTGGCTACTGCCTAAATCTGCAAACACCTAAACTCTCTCAGTATCTAAATAATGAAGGCAAAAGTTCTCTAGGTGCCTAAGTCTGTGTCTCCGAGCATGGCACTGAGGCATCCCTTGAGGCGTCTGCACTCCTCTCTCCCACCTAAGCTGAAGCACAATCTACAGTTTGGGTGAAGAGAGAGAGGAGACCCCCTGTCCACTAGGTGTGCACAGAGGCCCCCTATCACATCAGGTCCAATCCAAAGTCTGGCTGTGGTGATGAGGGTACTCACCGTGGGCAGTGACGGAAGTTCTTTAAAGATGGTTGCCCTGTGGGCGCTCCACTTTGTCTCCAAATGCCCTGCGCATGAGATTGGAGATTTATGGTAGCAGTGCCCAATCGGGTCACACATGCTCACACACAGCACAGTGCAGCCAACCATCCCTCTGTTCCTTCTTTACCATGGAGTGTGTTTTGCATGTACATACTGCAAAGTAGAGGGGAGGTGGTTGGGTAGTGGAGCACACACAGGGACAACCATCTCGAAGAACCTCAGTTACTGCACAAGGTGAGTAACCTTCTCTTCTTCTTTGAAGAGCGTCACTGCGGATGCTCCACTTTAGGTGACTGTTGACTAGTGCCCTTCAATAGAAGGAAAAGGCTTCGGGGCTTTGTTATATACTGCTGATAAAACTATGAGCCCAAATAGGGCATCTGAGACTGATTGTTTCTCTAATGCATAACGTTTAGAAGCAGTATGTATTGATGTCAAGGTAGCAGCTTTGCAAATGTCTGTGACAGATAAATTATTAAGGAAGGCTACTGATGCTGAAAGTGCCATTGTGGAATAGATCTAATGGGAGCACCTTGTACTGGACATGTGATTCCCTAGAGTGAATCTTAGGAATCTCCTGTATGATGGATATATCGTAATGTGGAAATAGGCATCCCAAAGTTCAAGAGCAGAGAGCCAGCCAAACATTGGAATTATTGTTTCTAGTGTATCCATCTTGAAGTGTTGGGTTCTGATGAATTTGTCAAGTTTTCTTAGATTCAAAATCTATCTGCCATCTGCCTGTTTTCTTCTGTGTTTTCTTCTGTATCCATGTTGAAGTGTTGGGTTCTGATGAATTTGTCAAGTTTTCTTAGATTCAAAATCTATCTGCCATCTGCCTGTTTTCTTCTGTGTAAGAAAATAGTGTGAATAAAAGCCTTTTCCTCTGAACTGTAATGGTACCGGTTCTACTGCACCCAGTTACAACAGGGGGTATAGGACCTTATGCAACGGATTCTTGTTAGAGAGGTCCCTGAAGAAGGACAGGGAAGGGACATAGGTGGATGGGACATATATGAATGAACTAACTATTGGGATGGGATGGAATAACTATTCTCTATAATGGCCAAAACCCATCTGTCCAACATGACGTTTCTCCAGATGTTCAGAAATGGTGAAAGTCAGTCTCTGAATGATGCAGAGATGAGTATTTCCTGTGTTAGTATTTTCGGGGGGGGGGAGAGCGCTCATGCCTTTGATCAGACCTTCAAAATTATTGTCTGGATATTGGTTTCTGGCTGATTGAAGACTGTTTAAGGTTTGGGCATCTTCTGATTTGACACTGTTTACACCTCTGGTCAAATTGTCAATGAGGTTGGGTGTAAGGTAATCGGAATCATAGGGTGTAAAACCTGCCCTGTTTCTTTTTGTTTGCAGGAATGTAAATTCCCAAAGATTTTAGAGTTTCTTGGGAATCTTGGAAGGAATAAAGTGAATCATTTGTTTCCTCCTCAAATAGTTTCATGCCTTCAAACGGCAAGTCTTCTACTGTGGACTGTATCTCTTTCAGGAACCCCAAAAAGTGAAGCTTTGATGCTTGGTACATGATTACTGATGTGGTCATGGAGCGAGCAACAGCAACGGCCGAGTCAAGTGAGGCCTATAATACTACATGGGCAATGAGACGGCCCTCAATGATATTGGCTCTAAACTGCTCTTTCTTTTCCTCAGGTAAATCATAAATAAAGGTTGCTAGTTTAGAAAACAATTGTGCATATGTTTTCATAGTAATGCCTTGTAATTGTCTATGTGGAGTTAGAGTGCGGCAGAAGAGTCCTAATAGATTAAATCTTTTCCAGTCCTTATGATAAGGTATTGTGCTGCTGTGGTGGCGTTTATCTCCCTGATTTACTGCCTGTACTACCAGAGAGTTTGGTACAGGGTCGGAGAAAAGAATTCATTGTTCTTGGAAGGGACATATTTCAATTGCATCGTTAAGTGGAAATGCAATCTTAGAGGATGCAGCAGTTTGTAAGATGTCACACAGTTTGTGAGTTGCCTCAGGTACCTCTTTTAGGGAGATTTGGAGAGCCCCCGACACCCTTTTGAAAAGTTCCTGGAATTGTTTGAAATCATCTTCAGTATAGATGATGTAGGCATTAATGCTTCTTCTGAAGAGGATAAAGATTATTCTAGGGGAAGAGCGTCTTCATAGTCAGGTGGTTCATCAGAGTCTTCAACTACCTCTGCATACATATCAGATGGAGATGGGTCTACTGTTGTCGCTGGAGTGTGTAATACTCTTGACCCTGGTGGAGTTACAACCCTCCAATGTTGGATGGCCCATGGATCTTAGTATTGCCACTGAGGTGGAAATAACATAGGAGGTGGTACCTAAAGGTGTCCCTACCAAGTAGGTGCTTGAGATGTTGGATGGTGAGATGGTCCTGCTTTATGAGATGTCACGGAGAAGGAGTCTCACGGTAAATGTATTTGACCATCTTCTTATTTCTCCTCATTGCTGGATAATAATGGACCCATTGTGAGTGTTGTAATAATGTAATCCTGTACCAAACATGCTGGCATACTATAAGTACCAAACAGGGGGATTCTGGAGTCGCTGAGACTTCCAGATCTCCCTGTCTAAGAAAATGCTGCAGTGCTGGGAAGGTCAGTACCAGCAGTGTGTAGTCGATACAGGTATAGATACCACCAACGCCAAAGGTTTTATTGGTACCAGCAGTGGCAGCATAGGCTGACATGCCATTGCAGTGGTCAATGCCGACTGTCTTTTCAGCTCCGAGGGTACTAGGGCTAAGCCTTTTTCCTATCCCTTGGTCCCTTTGTCTGCGACTGCCTGTTAGGTCTGTAGCTCAATGGGTACTTGCAGTACATAACGGTCCCAGAGTCTGAATCACTCAATGCCATCAATACCAAAGTGGTTTCTGCAGCTGAGGGACTGTTTTTCTTTGATGGTACCCTCCCTGGGGAGCTTGCAGAGTGTTTTTTGGTCCTTTTTTGAGCAAACTCCTACATACCTGTTTATTGTCTAGCCCTGTGTCAAAGGCTGCAGAGGGTGACCACTGATTTGGAGAAGACCCTGGTTCAGGCTCCAATGCAAGTCATAGCAATTTCTCCATTAGGAGGAGTTCCAATTGAAGGTCTCTAGCCTTTCTTGTTCTCACTTTCAATTTCTGGCAAAAAGAACACTTCTGGGGTATGTGTGATTCCCTTAGTCACCGGACACACTCGGAGTGACCATCTGAGAGCGGGATAGAAAGCCTGTGCACCAGGCACTGCTTGAACCCTGGGGAACCAGGCCTACTTAGGTTCTTTGGGTGTGAATTCCTAGGCCTCTCTTTCTAACTATAAAGCACAATAGAATAATATACTATGAAGTATAAAGGAACAAAAAAAACCTCATGAAAGTAAGTTGAAGGCTTTTTTTAAAATGTAGGGGGGAAGAAGGAAAAGAAATAAGGATTTGCTAGATTTCAAAGATGATTAACAAACTACTAAATCTAAACTGTTTAAGAAGGGCATTGCTGTGGGCTCTGACTTCAAGTCAAAGGCAGTAGAGCAGGAACTGAGGGATTGTTAATCACACAGCGCTATGCAATTGCTGAAAACGGCACGAGATGGCAACAGCACATATGCAACTCAACCAGACACAGCTACCATCTGGGCTTTTTTTGGTGATGGTGTTCAGGGGTACTGAGTCCTGGCACCTTTTTTTCACAGCCGTGAGGCCCCAGCTCCTGCCCTTACCACTGGTGGCCCCAGGTCCCTGGCTGAGTACCAACACCTTGCAAAAAAAAAAAAAAAAAAAGCAATGTTTACCATAAATCTCCAATCTCGTGCAGAGGATGATTGGACACCTAAACTGGAGCACCCACAGAGACACTCCTTAAAGAAGCCCACCCCCATCTCCTAACTTTTAATAGATTAGAGCACTCATTTAGGATGTGGAAGACTCAGTTTCAATCCTCCCTACATCCTATTGATAGGGAAGAAAGGATTTGAATAGAGAGTTGCCACTATTCAGGGGAGTGAGCGCTAATCACTAAACTATAGGATAGTCTGGTGGATGTGAGCATGAGTGTGCCTTCAGTCTCTCTTGCTGAAGCTGTTCCCCTTTGGAAAATACTTAAGGAGTAACTGGGCCACACAGCAGTAGGAATAATTATTGTAATGGTTAGAGCACACAGCTGTGTGGTGGAGATCCAGGGTCCAGTCCACCTATTCCACGGACTCATTAATTACTGGAAACGGAACAGCTTCAATGGGAGAACGTGAAAGTACCATATCTGCATTCAATAGCTCATCAGTGGATAGAGGAACAATCCCCCACCCCCCCGCCCAATTAAAAATTCTCTCTCTCCACAAGGTGGAAGGGGGAATTGTAACTAAGCACCCCAGGCAAGTGCTCTAACTACTGAGCTATAATTCCAAAGGGGTAGCCGTGTTAGTCTATTGTAGAAAGACAACAGAGTCCTGTGGCACTTTTAAAGACTAACAGATAAATAAATCTGTTAGTCTTTAAAAGTGCCACAGGACTCTGTTGTCCTACTGAGCTATAAGTTATAGAGTGGGCACCAGCACAACTGCCTGCTCCTCTGGCTGTTGTGTGTGTTATGAGGCAGGCACCTGCTCATTCCCACAAGAACTGATTTAGGTGTCTAAGCTGCCTGATTCCAAGACCACAGGAACCAAACTCTAGGAAAGAGGTGGGATTTGTTGGCATCTTTCATTGGCTTGCTTAGGTAACTTCCTGCCTAGCATGCTGTCTTTTGGTGATCTTTCCCATTCAGAGGTGTCTATGTCTCCCCATTCCTTGTATAGGAAACCCAGGTACTTAACTTGGGTTTTGCTGATCCCATTGTTCCAGTGATTTCTTGGGCACCTAAAAGTCAGGGGTTGCAGCACTCAGCATCTCAGCACTTAACTACCCTTCAAATTGAGGCCTATAAAACAAGAGCCAAATGGTGCAGATTAGAGGAACACACTGATTACTATATCCTGAGCCTTGGGTAAGTGTGAAGACAGATGACCAGGGAGATAACTAGCATTGAGACAGTGTTCCTGACTACTGCACTGAGCATAAGATGCATGCATAGAACAAAGAATCTGGGTCTGTGTGTCAATGTAGAGAACAAGGAAGCAGGACAATATACAAAAGCTTCAGTTATTACTAGATACACAAATTTACAGTATACAGGACTTAGCCTTCCCACCCATCATATATCAATCTTAACCTGGGTGTGCTTCTCCTACTTTAAAAATATATATATTAGGACCAAATCCTACGAACATTATTCACTCATCCTTAGTCACACTGATGACAGTAGGACTATACTTAACAGTAAAGATTATTCAAGTAAGTGTTGCAGATTTGGATAAGGACCTAGGTTGGATAAGGAAATAAACCTAAAAATTCCATCATTTCACAGCTTCCCTGATGAAGAACCATTCTGCCTGGTAGCATTTTGCACCCAGTTTGCCCTCATTTTACAAGGGAGTAAATGTCCACCCAAGGTGTATAGCCATGGATAATCAGACCCGTGGAGCTCCCTGCTGCATTTTCAAACAAGCACTCAATATCTTTGTCCAAACCAGTAACAAAAGCAAACTTGTGTTTAGAAGCTAAGGATTTGATTTGTCAGTAAAAATTCATGAGTGTGGTAGTATCAGACACAGGTACCTTGGCGTTAGAGCTTATGATGAGGAGACTGAAGAACAAGAACATATTTAACAAAATCAGATATTTGTTTTTTTTCTGATTTTTTCTACCACTAATTTCATATTAGCACCAACACCATTATCATGTGAAACAGGTAAAGAAACCAGCTGGTTGTTTTGTGCCTCAGAAAGCATTTCAGTTGTTGATATTTTATTATTGCACCCTATCGTGTCAAACTATTTAAATCATTATTTTGGCATATTATTGTGATGTCTTTTACAGAGCCAGACTCTCCATTGACCTTAACGGAACTATGATAATTTAACCAGCTGATGATCTGGCCTATGATTGGCTTTCTTTCCCTACAAAATGAGAATAGTGAAAATACTAAATTTTAAACAAGGAAGGGCAAATCTTAACATTAGCTGTCATGTTATAAAAGGGAAGGTCATCTCCTGAATCAGAAACTGGTTAAAGGATAGGAAACAAATGGTAGGAATAAATGGTCAGTTTTCAGAATGGAGAGAGATGAACAGTGGTACATCCCAGGGGTCTGTATTGGAACTAGTACTGTTCAACATATTCATAAAATTATCTGGAAAAAGAGGTAAATAGTGACGTGGCAAAATTTGCAGATGATAAAAAACAACTCAAGATAATTGAGCTAAAGCAGACTTTGAAGAGTTACAGAGTGATGTCACAAAACTTGGTAACTGAGCAACATAGTGGCAGATGAAATTCAATGTTGATAAATGCAAAATAATTCACACTGGAAAACGTAATTCCAATTATACATATAAAATGATGGGCCTAAATTAGCTATTACCACTCAAGAAAGAGATCACTGTGGTTAGATCTCTAAAAACCATCCACTCCGTGTGCACCAGCAGTCAGAAAAGCTAACAGAATGTTGGGAATCCTTAGGAAAAGGATAGATAATAAGACAGAAAATATATTGCTGCTTCATAAATCCATGGTACACACACTTCTAGAATACTGTGTGCAGATCTGGTTGCTGAATCTCAAAGAAAGATACATTAGAACTAGAAAAGGTAGAGATCAGGACAACAGAAATGAATAGGGGTATGGAACAGCTTTCATATGAGGAGAAATGAATAGGACTGGGACTTTCAGCATGGAAAAGACATGACTGGAGGGTGGGGGATATAAAACTATGACTGGTGTGGAGAAAGTGAATAAGGAAGTATCATTTACTCCTTCTCATAACACAAGAACTAGAAGTCACCAAATGAAGTTAATAGGCAGCAACTTTAAAATGAACAAAAGGAAGCATTTCTTCACACAATGCACAGTCAATCTGTGGAACTCCTTGCCGGAGAATGTTGTGAAGGCCAAGACTATAAAAAGGGTTTTTTTAAAAAAAAACTAGACAAATTCATGGAGGATAGGCCCATCAATAGTTATTAGCCTGGATGGGCAGGGATGCAAAACCATGCTCTGAGGTGTCCCTAGCCTCTGTTTGCCAGAAACTGAGAATGAGCATATGAATGGGTCAATTGATGACTACCTGTCCTGTTCATTCCCTCAAAAGCACCTGATTCTGGCCACTGTCAGAAGACAGGATACTGGGCTAGATGGACCATTGATCTGACCCAGTATGGCAGTTCTTATTTTACACATGACAAATTCTCACAGCCAACAGTTTATTTTTCTGACAGCTCATTCTTCTGAATAGACATGCAGCCATCTCTTTCATGTTGATGCTGTACAGCTGTACCATTAATTATAGTCATATATAAGGGCAGTCATGATTGTGGAATGCCTCTAAAGAAACTCTGGATTACAAATGAGATATGAGTGTAAAATAGTAAAAGAAATTCACTTCAGAATTATCTGAGATGGTCATGTTAGTGATTATACCCCTTGAACATGCACAAAACATATAGGGAAAATATGAACAGCTATAAAAACCCAACAGGAAAATATTCAGGGACTCCTTAAAATACAAAATAGTGATTATTGTAAGAATATATACTGTCTACCTTTACATTTTTTTGATTTAATGGAAACTTTTTTCTTTCACTTTTTACTAATGGTCTGAATGGACTATGCCAGGCTTAATTGAAAAAATAAAGTGATAGAGTGTTAATTAAAAGTAATTGCAAGGCACCACATTTCAAATTAGTACCCACAACAATTACTCATAGGAGTTCATTTAAACTAGCTGGTATAAAAGCCAAGGGAAAAAATGACATTAAAAAAGGTTGTTTTCCAAAAAAAATCTTGTAAAATAAAATTTATAACTGATCCAAAATGAACTCAACTATCACTCTTTCAAGCCTAAGACTTATGCTTTTATTTCAATCCCTCATTTCTCCCACTTCGTTAATTCTAACCTCTTTTAAACCTTCATTTTCCTGACTTTTTTAACCTTGGAGCTATGTATTATAAACACAAGTCCTGTAAACAAATATGATTAAAAATCAACATACTGGACTGCAATTCTAAAATCTGAACAATGGGCAATCAAGCTTCCAAATGCTTAGATGTTGTCTACACTAGAGTTAGGTCAACATGAGGCATTTTACATCACCCTAACTCTGTCAATATCTACACTACAATGGTGATCACACTGAAATAAGTCATCCGGTACAAGGGCTTACCACTAGCTCCACAAGAGGCATAGTGCTTAGGTTGATGTAGTTTATAGACTCTGCACAACTTACATCATCTGTTGGCTGTCAGCCACACAGGCTGGGGTGAGGAGCTCCCGCTGTGAGCACTGTACCTGGATGACAGCTCAGGCTGTCAGTGCCAGGGCAGGGTAAAGGGGTCTGCAGGACAATGCCTCATGAAAACAAGAACCTTCTCTCCTTTGTACTGTAGGGCACTCTGGGTATGTCCACACTAGCAATTTAGGTCGATTTAAGGAAGCTTAAATCGACCTAAATAAAGTCGTGTCCACACCTGATTTTCATCAAGTTGACTTAAGGGCTTCCTTAAGTCGACTTAATAACTACCAGTCTTTAGGTCGACATAACACCTAAGTCGATTTGTTAAATTGACCTAAAGCCAGTGTGGCCACCCTAAGCTGACAATTACAAAAGTCGACCTAGCGCTGGGGACAAGGAAGCCGCAGCTCCCTGGCAAGGAAGCTGCAGCTCTCCCCAGGAACAAAGGAGCCACCCGTTGCTCCCTTGTCCCCAGGGGGAGCCGCCGCTCCCTCGTCCCCTGAGGGAGCCCCAGCTCCCTTCTGGCTCCCTGGCAAGAAGGGAGCCACGGTTCCCTGCTAAAAAGGGAGCCTCACTCCCTTCTTCCCGGAACCCGCTGGGGTCCCAGAAAGAAGAGAGCCTGCACTCCCTTCTCGCTAGGACCTGTGGCTTCCCAGCAGAAGGGACTCACGGCTCCTTTGTTGCCAGGACCCGCGGCTTCCTGGCAGAAGGGACCCGTGGCTCCCTTCTGCCGGGAAGCCATAGGTCCCAGCAAGAAGGGAGCTGTGGGTCCTTTCTGCCGAGGACCATGGCTCCCTTCTCAGCAGGAAGCCGTGGCTCCCTTCTCTGTGGGGAGCCATGGCTCTCCACTGTGTCTACACTTGAAAAGTTAAGTCAGCTTAACAGATTTGACTTAACTTTTCAAGTGTAGACATACGCTCTGTTCAAGCAATAAAATAAAAAATATACATTTATTATATGGGATCTCATGGGCGAAGAAATATTTCTTTGGAAAATAGAAGCAATATAAATTGAACTGAACCGTTCTCAAGGGCCTTAAATTGCTTGAGAATTAAGAATATTTTTCTTAATAACTAGAACAATCTGCCACCCCCACTATTTATAGCTAGTGAACACAAGCTGGTGCTCTCCCTCCTGGGGGAATCCAGCTAGTAAAACTTACTAAAATTTTCCATTTTGCTGTTTTATAAGTTACGACTGCTGTCCCTTTCTCTGGGTTCTGACATCTCTGACTAGAAAAGTGGAGACATAGCTGCTCTGAAAATAGCATTAACCTCTCTTCCTGGATGCCATAAAGCATGATGGATGTGCTCATAGAGTTTTTATTCTATATGGTCTGCATTTTGGTTTATTCCTCTTGGTAAAAGCATTCAATATCATTGCGACCTGGCTACATATTTTAATTGGCTCCAATCATGCAGCTTCATACAGCCATTTTAAAATTCTTATCGGCCATTCTTGGGCCAAATCACACCCACTGCCTCCACAGATAGAGGGAACAGAAGCAGATCCCATCACGAAGGCATAAGGAATAGAAGAGTGGCATACCTGATTCATCATTTTCCTTTCCCAACAACCTCACAGATTTGATGATCCATGATACAGAAGGAATTATATAATAGGATTACAAAATAATTATTAATAGAGAATAGAAAACAATCATTTACAATAGAAACAGTAGAACAAATCATCATAGATCTCTCTGGATAAGTGTGTGTTACACACTCCAACTTTTCTTGAAGCCTTGTATTTGTTATGACTACCCAACATTAACAAGTATGGGCCAAATTTAGCCTCAGTCAGCACAGGGATGGCAAATAGATATCCTGACAGTTAGGATTGGGTTCTGCAGAGATGACTAGAATAAAAACAAAACATATGCAGACCATCAGCTGTTCTGCTCTTGATAGCATTGTCCAGAGTAGCCAGCTAAACCACAGGTCAAACTCAGTGGAGAAAGCCATGCTGGCTTGTAGCTGGGCCTACCCCCTACTGCACTGTTATGAGACAAAGACAAATCCTTACCTGCAGAAAGGGGTGACATGTCTCACATATGTTCTTACCTCCCCAGAATGAACCCCATGTCTGTTAATCAGAATGCTTACCAACAAATAAGAGCGCTGTTTGATCCAGAATGCGTTGACTGCAGCTATTAAAAAATAGTTGGCTTTTAACCCACTTCACAACCATATGCTATTTTTTATCCATCTCAAATTAATAGTTACGGCTTCTGCTAATAGAAAATATCAAGAGAACAGTGCTACTTATGAAAATTATTCTTAAAACTTCAGACAAGTAGATAATTGTGCACCAACCTCTTTGCAGATTGTTTCCCTAAAGAGCAACTGAGTCATTTTGGAAGGGGCAGAGAAACGTATTATTCTGCAAGGAAACCCACCAACAATAAATCCAAAGAACAGAATTTTACTGTAGTTATGTAAAAAACATATACTGGGTTTCCATTAAAAATATTTACTATGGTTATTCCAGAGTTCTTTAGCATGTGCAACTCATGCCAGATCCAGGTCACAGCATCCATGTAATCTATCTGCCTGCCGTCGGAGATCCATGCTGCCAGATGTAAGCATTTGGTGGTGAAAAAAAGAAGGTAGGTCTTCCCCTTTCAGTGCTATTGCTGGGACCAGTTAAGAAGGTATAGCAATAAGTGGTTCCTCCCTCTTGAAACCCAGGAGAAGCCTGAGAGTTGCACAGATTGCATCTGATTCAGATCCCAAAGCAGACACATGCTTTGCTTGTGCCTACAGCTGTCCCCACTGCCTGTTCCATTCTTTATGAAGTTAGGAATCAGATAGTGGAATAGAGGAAGACCTCACTCAGTGATTTGGAGAGCAAGATTTTTATACAATATATTTCAATACGTGTGCTGACAAGAAAAAGGAGACAAAGTGGGGGGACAGCATGACAAGAATGTTTAAGTCCATGAAATAAAAACAAAACCACCAGCCTTCACGGTATTTGTGGTGGCTTTCTTAGTCAAGCACCAAACACCCGGAGTAAATCATAATGGTAAACAGACTGGGTGACACTGGATAAAATACAGTTAAGTGTCGCTCATATTAAATATTCAGCTCCCACTAGAAAAGAGACAAGTGCATATCTGATTCAAATGTAAAAGCTTTCTGTGACATGTGATTTTGTCTTTTTATAGCTGCATTAACTGATATAAAATATATTGAGGCAGCTACAGTTTAACAGTTGAACAAACTCTGGGAACGGAGTTACTACATCAAAGCCAATACATCTGGAGAAACTCCAAGAGTCTTTGCTTATTCATCAATACCTTTAACTTGTGTAGTAGCTGTTCAACAATGCACAATAGACAGGAAAACTGGATAAGGAACGAACCTTGTAAAATTGCTCTTCGGAAGGAAACCAAGGCATTTTAACTAAATAATGTCCAGTGAGGATCTCTTTACCAGTATTTTGCAAAAAATTAATCAATCCAAAACCACTGACTTAACTAAACTTGTTACTATGACCCATGCTGACAAAGGGATATTCAAACTAAAGCCTAAACATCTTTCTTCAATTTTTTGTTGTGGAATAGCTAGTTGCTGAAGTATTCTTGTAGCTGATTTTTGGGTCCACAAAGAATGCAAAAATCTCCATGAAGTCAAGTCATGAGTCTGGGTTGTTGACTGAAAACAGGATTGGGTACAATATCTCTCACTATTGAAATATATGCCATATAGAAACAGAAGGCGACAAGTTCAGTATTATATTAATTTACATTGTTTGCAATTCTCCCTTAATTTTTTTATCCCTTTCCCTTGCAGATTATGTACTTTTCCATTTAAAACTACTGATTCTTTCTCCCTCATGTTTCAAGTCATCATGAGTTCATTTGATTTTTTCCTTTCCTTGTCATTCAAGATGTCCACAGGAACATGCACAGCTTGGAAATAGCATATAAATCAATGCAGTGCCTATAAAGGGTGTAGAAAAGCACTGCACAAAGGGCTAGATTTTCTCCAGGCTCAGGTCAGCATGTCAGAACACCCCGAAAGGTAAGAAGTCCACTGGAACAAGACAGCAGCACCACAAAATGGCTGAACCTCACTTACCCTGGCAGGAGGCCAGTGCAATCAAAACAGTGGAAGCAGTTGAGAAGAAAAAAGGAAAGGCTGACCAAGGTAGCCTTGGAGAGACTGGTTCAGTTCTTCCACAAAGCACAATTCATAGAGCCTAAAACAAACAAACTGCCACCCTGCTGGGAAGATCCTAACAGCATTATCACCTATCCTCCACAGGGGTGAATCCAATCTGGAACAGAAGGAGAATGGACTGACATCATCAGTAGGTGTAATTTGCAGCTTCCTGCTCCAGAACTAGTTACCTGGGTTCCAGTCTTTAAATTGATCTTGTATCTACAGTATTACTTGAAGTACTTTGTGAAGGCCTTTACTTTCTGTTCCTCTTTCTCCACCCACCCCACTTCTCTGTAGCTGTCTTTCCTGTGTATTTTTCATAAAATCCACTTATTTTCTCTCCTTCCTTCTCCTTTTCTACCAAGTCTCTTTTCATTTTCTCCCCATGTAGTGTCTCTTTCCCCTTTCTCCACTTATCTTTTCTCATTTCATTTCTTCTAGTTTCTTTCTCCCAGACATGCCTCCAGCTGCTAAAATCAGGCCTGGATGGAAAAGTGTTAATATTTATTTAGCACTACTACAGAAGAATCTCCCACAAATGTGGAGGGGAACAAACGAACAGACAAGATAACAGATCCTCTAATCAAAACTTAAAGTCTTAGAAATACATCCTTGTAATATTTCTTGTGGAATCTACTATATATTTCATATTTGTAATAGTTGTTTTCTTGAATTGTAGAACAGATTTTGGCAGATGGGGAGACAACTGCAAACCATAAACCAGACTCCTTTCTCTCTATTTAGCTTTTAAAAAAAAAAAATTATACAAAAGGGAGATGTATTTTGTAAAGGTTTTGTTTCTTGTGAGAGCATCAGAATCCAACACTCAAACTGGTGTAACCTATTCATCAGTAGAACATGTGTAACAGAGGCACAGATTCTGCCATACCAACATGGCTCAACCTTAATCTGCATCAGACACCAGGGGTGAGGACATTTCCTGACTACATCAGCATTCAGTGTTGGTCCCATTTTAGGCAATTTGTCGTAAAATGCAGCTGTACAATAGAGTAACTTTCAGCAAGACAGAATGTGAAAGGGCACAGTTGGGTTGAAAACATTAAAAAGAAAATTTAAATAAAATTTAAAACTAATGGATTTTTCATTAATGCTGTTTGTTTACTTTTCACAGTATCTATATAACTAAACCACAGTTGTATATATGCACGGCGGGACATGGACGCAGCTCCTGCGCGTGCATATAACTAATACAGCTATGCGCGCAGCAGCTGAATCCACGTCCATGCCGTGCATAAGCCTGTGGATTAGATAGCTCGCGCGCACGGCTGCCCTCCCGCCCACCCAGCAGCTCTCTTACACGAATTCCCGCCCAGCGGCTATAAGGAAATTTTTGATTAAATCTTTTCAATTCACCATTTCATGATTTTGTGGTTTTTAATTTGCATAATTTTACCCTTTGAACTCCAATGTTTTTCTTATTTATGAGTGCAGAAACTCAGGACACTCCACCCTCCACCATTTCTCATCCCTGAAAAGTTTGGAGTAAACACTAAGTGATTACCATTCTTCAATTTGCGATTCTTTAGAGAATCGGGGGTTTACGGGTATTCAGCTAAGAAAGTGATGCAGAAAAACAGACACTTTTGTTGACAGTTTCTGATTCTAATACATTAGTAGCAAAATGCTGAAATGTTCATGGTGCAGACCTGCAGTGCAAATATACTTACATTTAAAAGGCTGTTTTCACTAGCACGTGAAAAAAAAGAAATCAAGGAATCCATTCTCTTGAACACAGGTTTTGTAAACTTTGTATTTGGACACTGCCCCTTAAAATGTTCTGGCTGCAAGACCCTTAGAAATGCTGAACGACATTTATCTATAATAGTCTTACAAGATTCCACTCACCATTAAAGCCTAATATTATAAGTGCAAATATCACACTACGCTTTATCCATGGTAATGAAGATATTTTGAATTTTAAAAGATAAAGACAAAATCCTGCAAAGACTGATATGCATGCACTACTTTATTCACGTAAATAGTCCGAACGAAGTCCAGCTGAATGAATTAATGCATGTGTGTAAGTATTGGCATTAATCTGGTGGAAAAAAAATCAGGCTAATTATTATGAGTGCTGAGCCATGGTACAGTTGTCTTACATAAGAAGTAACTATGTATTTTGAGCCCTGTAATTAGAAAATAGTTAGTCAACAACTTTTTTCCTTTTTATGTCAAGATTCAGTTTCTGGCAAAATAATCTACAATGAGTACTTGATGTTTTTGTATCAATTCACATTTTGATTTTTTTAATTAAGTAGTAAAAATGTAGTTTACTAATTCTATTGATATCCACCATGTATTTTAAAGAGGTTCCCATTAAAAATTCTATGAGTAATTAGGATGCATATCAAGAAAACCAAAAGAATAATTCTGCTGAACATACATGTTTAAAATATTTTAAGGTGCAGGTTCAACTAAAAAAGATATTTCTATAAAAACAGCATCTAATCATTTCATGTTTATTATGTCCCAGTGATTCATATCTTCTTTCTTCAGTTTACATGCAAACATTTTTCCCTTACTGCTAACTCTACAACTCTACCAGTGAAGTGAAAAATCATGCTGCATTCACCTCTCGTTACACATCACCACATCTTCTAGTAACAATCCATAGGCCAAATTATGCCTCTAACAGCTGTGCAACCCCACTAGCTCCTAATTATGCCCTAATTTACATTGGTTTAACCCTATAAACTGTGAATGGGGATTTCACAGGTGCAACTGAAGACATAATTTGGCATGTAGAATATTTTCTACTGGAGATACACGAGAAAGAAACAAACCAGCTTGACTTAGATCCCAAGTAGAGACTAATGCTGACAGGAAAAAGCTTTTTTCCTTGTGTCCAGGGTCGAGCAGGGCAGTGGGGGCCAGATCATGCTGGCGCCTTAGGGACTGTAGTCCCGGGGCCCCGTTTAGGCCGAGGCCCAGGGCTTCAATCCCTATAGCCCCTGCCTCAATCCAGCCTCCTTGCTTGTGTCTAAAAGATTTCCAGGGCAAATCTCCACAGCTGACCAAAAATATCAAATATCATAGCATCACTTCTACAGGGTTACTTCTTTGAGTAGAAAGACTTTGTTTTTAAAATACAGCTTAAGTTTTGTTGTATGATACAGATATATAGTTAAAAATATAGCCTAAAAAATGATTATACAGACACAATTATCAAGATTCCTTTATAAAGTTAAAGTGAGCACGGGGTTGGACTAGATGACCTCCTAAAGTCCCTTCCAAACCCAAACTTCTATGGTTATATGAAGCACCACGATATCTTGCCTGTAAAACTGCAAGCCTAATTTTTTTCAATACAAGAAAAGCTGACAATTGCAGAACATTGTCCGGAGATATTAGGCCAGACAGTGAATGGATGATGGGTACAATCTTGTGGAGCGCACAGGGCTCACACACTTTTTCCTTGAAGACTACTTTGAAGTAGCAGGGAGCAGGCAGTGTGCAAGGACTCTGCTGCCTCTCTTTATGCAACTTTGCTTCAAGGCCAATGCTATTCTGTGATTGACACCAAGTAGTTTGCAAGCAGTAGTTTAAGAATACAGCAGGAAATATTAACAAGTTTGCATCTTTCATTGTTAAATGACATTCCCTGAACCATTTGACATGCTCTTTAGCAAGAGTTCTGCATTAATTCTCTGGTCTCTCCATACCCAGCAAACAGATTGTTAAGAATTGGGTGCCATCTATAATAGCAAAATCCATTCAGCCCATGCAAACAGGTTCATATTTTATATATATAATTTTCCTGTGCTTGTTGGGTATAAACTGCAACACCCTATTAGTAACCAAAAGCAACCCATACTCCCTGGTTTCCTTTCTAAAACGCAAGTTACTCAATGCAATTTCTTCGGAATACGTTGACTAGCAAAACACAGTAAAAACAAGATAGAAATCGGCCAGATAACATTTCTGTTATAAAGAGCATGACTCTTTTCAACTAGTTTGTTTGGGATTTTTTAACTTAGACATAACACACGCCAAGAAGTACAAATGTGATCAAAGCAGAAAGGCACAAGTGTGCCCATCAAAATAACCTCATGTGAGTTAGCAATCGGAATGAACACGTGCGCGGTGCCTTTGGCAATTTCCTATAATATAAAGGCTCCGTTAATTTCAGGAAAGGCAAAAAGTACAAGCCAGGTTCACAGTGGACACCTTCGGGCAGACTTTCCGAAGCATTTAACATTTCTCCGACCCCGATCTCATGCATTAACCGCTCCTCTCTCCCCGCAAGCCAGCACAGGTTTATTTATCTCATGCACGAGGGTCCTTCGGACCGAGGATTCCGCTTAACAAGAATCAAAGCCCAAGCTTGCTTGCCCAGTCCTACCGCCTGTAGAGCTGGCCTCCTCCAGCTGCGCGGAGATGCTCTCCACTCGCCGCACGTTCATGCTGAGAGGGGTGGGAGGGAGAGAAAGGCGACACGATCTTCCCCCACCGGGCGCAGCAGAGAGCGAGCGCCCGCGCTGAGCAGCAGGTCCGCGGTGAGCCTGTCTGCCGGAGCCTCGCCGCAGCAGCGCGGGAGCCAGCCCGCTCACCTTACAGGAGGGAGGCGCAAGGGCGGACGCGCCAGCCAGCCACCGAGCGGGACCCCGGCTGCCCCTGCCTAGCTTGCGCGGGCGCCTCCCCTGCCACCTGCTGCTAAATCCATGCGGGGAGGGGGGCGACACTCGTATTGCTTGTGGGGCGGGGGCTGCTGGGGAGGCAAGCGCCCGATCCCGCGGGGTTGAAGGGAGGGAGGCTGCCAAGCGCAACCCGCGGGAGAAGATTTCTGTCGGATGGCTCCGGGTGCGAAGCCCGCAGCTCTCCCGGGGCCCCGTGTATAGCTGCCCCGGTGCCCATCTAAGCCTCTCCACGCCACGAGCCCTGGGCTCCACCCCTGCGCAGGGACTAGCAGGGGGGTGCGGGTGCCCTGCCCACCTCTCTCCCCCTTGCTCTGGCAGACACCTCCAGGAGGGAAAAAACTAGTTTAGTTTCCATATCCAGCCTCCCCCCTGCCTTCTCCCAGGCTGCCTACAAGAGGCTCAGTTTTTCTGCCGGGCAGGTGGAGACACCTGGTTTCTAGGCACGGGCCTGAGACCGGTCCCTCGACAGCACACAACTGAGTTTGGGGCATGGCCCAGCCAAAATGCAAGGAGCTAAAGGGAAACACCCCTTTGCCAGTCTTACCTCAAATCAGTGTGGTCCAGCACACGGAGCCAGCCCCTAAGACTGGTGGTCCATTCCCAGCTCCAACACTGACCTGCTGCTGACCTTAGGCAAGTTGTTTCCCTCCCATCCTTTGCCTTGACTAGTTAGGCAGCAAGCTGTTTGGGGCAGCAGATGTCCCAGGATGCGTCTACACTAGTAAATTAAGTCGATTTAAGCTTAATTTACTCTGCGTCCACACTGGCGTTTCCTGAAGTCGACTTAAGCTGCTGCTTAAGTCGACTTAAGGATATTTAAAGTCGACTTTATAAAACCTACTATAAAGTCGACTTCAATGCTTAAGTCAACTTCTTAAGTCGACTTATACAGTGTGGATGCCCTAAGTCAACTTAGTTGACTTAGGGCAAGGGGGGAAGGGAGGGAGGGGGAAGAGGTAGGCCCTGCTCCCTCCAAGCCAAGACCCCAGCCTTCTCTCCAGGACCCCCACGGGTCCCGGCAAGAAGGGAGCCACCACCTCCCTTCTCTCTAGGACCCCCCACCCCCCGGGTCCCGGCAAAAAGGGAGCCACAGCTTCCTTCTTGCTGGGACCCGCAGAGGTCTGGCTAGAAGGGAGCGCGGGCTCCTTTCTGCTGGGACCCCAGAGTTCTGGCCCAGAAGGGAGCTACGGCTCCCTTCTGGCTGGGACCACGCTCCAGCTGCCAGGAAGCCCCCGGAGGCTTCCTGGGAGCTGGAGGGCAGCCGTGCCGGCAATTGCCGGCGATCCAGCTCCCGGGGTCTCGCCACCAACTGGAACGCGCTGTGCCAGCAATTTATAAAGTTGACTTAAGAGTCCCAGAACCCAGGCTCCACTCTGAGCCCTGGCCTGTACACTGCTGTTTTATAATCTCACAGCTGGAGCCAGCTGTGACAGGCCAGCCAGAGGTGTTTTACTGCAGTATACACAAACCCTAAATCCTATTGCAAAACAAATATCATGTAGCTTGGAGACCAGACTGTTCACAGAACTCTGTGCAACCCAAAAGAACAATTGTACCTTGCAAAGATAAGTTCTTGACTTAGAAGATCAAACCCATAACATAAGAATCCCTTTCTCTTTCAAAAACCCTGTGTTTGCTCAAAATATGGTAAGCTCCACCAACGAATATGAAGGTGTTGGGAATGACATGTCACCTTGGAAGGACAGCAATAATATACCACCAGGCAACAGAAATCTCTCTCAGACACGGTGATTAATATGCCATGACTGGTCTTGTTGACAGAGCCATAACTGACCCTGGAATGGGCTGATAGAATTCCAGTGATCATTAATGAAATTGCTTCCAATTACACAACGGCTGGATTGGTCCTTTCCTTTTTATATTTAGATGCAAAACAGCAACTTAAGGTATCCTCCAATTGGAAAACCACCCTGCACTGACATCACTGGAAGATCTTTCCAGTATAACAAATTTTCTGGTAGGATTTTCTACTGATTAATTTTTACCCTTCTCTAGAATTTACTCTGTAAATGAATGACTTGTTTTAGAGTCCATAGAGCACAGTCTTCCTGTCCTTATCCCAACCATTTTTATTCTTTTTTGTTAAGCCGCAGAAAGAACTCAGGCATAGACTCAGTCATCTAAAACATTAAATATTCATGATTGTTTTGATAGGATTTCTTAATTGGTACTTTTAAACAGCTCTTTCTGCTCCTAGTGGCTGAGAGGAAAAAAAGGGCCAGATACTTCTTTCCTTGTTGCCAAGAAGTCCTTTAAGGAAAATCCTCCTTTCTTCTTCTAGCGCATGGAGAGAGAGAGAAAAAAAATGAACATAAGCCTAAGATGATGGAAGGGTTGCTAGCTTTCCCCAACCATGCAAGGTCAAGACAGGAAAGATTCTACAATATAGTAAAGCACCAGCAGCCAGAGACAGATGGTGTGTAGAAGTATTCCTGCCAAGTGGCCATTTCTCTAGAAATACCCTTCATACTTAAGACTGAAGGGAACTGATATGCTGGTTCTATGTCAGCTAGAGATTCACTTATGTAAAAAGAATCCTCATGTACATGGAAGCTGACTTTCCAGATACTTTCCACACTAGACTAGTGCAAACCATCAAGGCAGATGCCCTTCTGGCCCTATAAACAGGATCTGAATGTAGCTACTACATAGCATTGCCAGGAAACTTGCTCAGTTATTGACTACTACATTCCAATATTATTCAATAAAACTAGTCATCTTACATAAACCAAAAGCAAGGAATTACTGATATACAGCTGCCACTTTACTTTGCTCGCATTACAGTATTTCAGTGTTGTCTCAGAACTGTGTGAGTTATGAAAACACTGCGCATACTGCAACAGCTACTCATAACAACCTTTCCAATGGTCAGTTTAAACCACAGACTGTTCTAATTTTTAAATATGTAGCATAAAATTTGTACAGATAAGATAGCATGAATCAGAGCAAAAAGCAAAACGATAGTCTATTAGGTATGAGGCAATCAAAGCCACAAAAGACCCAGATAAACACAATTCTCTCTGTAAATCTACAGCTTTTACCTCCTCTCTCCAGCCCCATCTCTTCTACCCAGGCAAAGGCCCATTGTAGGCCCCCATAGGGCTCCCTGGTGCCAGCCCCGACCACCACTGTAGCCCCAGCACCCCACTGGGGGCCCTGAAACCTCCCCCTGTGGCTCTGGTGCTATGCCAGAGGGGCCCTGATAACCTCAAAAAGCACCCCATGGTTCCTACACCCCACTGGGGGCCCCAACCCCGCCGCAACACCAGCTCCCCATGGCTGGCTCCCTCAGCAGTCTGGCACCCTGCTGGGTGCCCCGAAACCAGCCCTGGTGCCCTGCCGGGGCTCCCAATTCCCCCACTGCCATCCCTATGGAGGGCGAGCGGGCTTCCCTCCTGCCACTGGACCCCTGCTGCCTTCAGCAGCGAAGGCAAGGGTCGGAAGTGCAGAGTGCGGAGCTGGGCCCGAGAGCGGAGCAGCCAGCCCAGGGGCGAGGCGGATGTGGGGAGCCCAGACTCTCGGCCAGCCCTCCATGCCTCCCCCCATGCTGATTGGCCCTGGGTCCAGTCCTCCCACAGAGGTACCCCTACCCTACCCCTCCTCCCCCTGCCGCTGGCCCCCACTGCCCGCCATGTGTTCCGCAGCGCAGGACAGGAGGCAGATGCAGGTTTTGGGATAGGTGAAGGGGCCCCTCACTGCTTGGGACCCTAGGCGGCCGCCTGCTTCACCCACCCCAAAAACCGCCTCTGCTTCTACCATTAGCTTTGTCTCCTTTCACCCACTTATTTTCCCTGGATCTGCTGTTCTTAGTGGAACTCCAAGTTACTTGATCAATTACCTCTGAAAATGTCTTCTTTTGAACTACCTCTTACAGGTAAGTTTTAAATCAAGATTGAAAGACTTTGAGACTGTCCTCAGTCACTGCTATGACTATTTATTTAAAAGCTGATTGCCTCCAACTATTGCCACCTAATTCCTTATGTGCCTGTATAATCAAATTCCTTCCTTCCATCTGCAACATGATCTCCAATCCGTGACCCATTTATCACACACTATCTCCAAAACTGTGACTTGTCAGTGCTCAGTACATAAGCAAATTCCATCTCTAGCCACTATATATTGTTTTCCTATTTGCTTTCCTAACCTGTAGGTACAATTTGAGAGAGAGGGTGTAAAATGGGAGCCAAGCACTTTGCAATATTATATTGTAACTGGAGTTGCCTGTGACCTAGGAGCTACAAAGTATGAGGACTCACTCTAAACCTACAAGAGACCCCATCTCTATTTATTGAAGTTATCTGGGACTGCACCCTTTTTGAGCTTCTTTTTAGACTTTATATATCTCTGCACTATGAAAACCTTACATGTTTTCTCTTCTGATTTGAAGGGAGAAATTTTCTTGTCTCACCATCAGTAGCAATCAGATGCAGAATATAGGGACAATATATAAAAAAAGAAAAGAATTTTGACATAATGGACCAAACCCTCAGCTAGTGTAAATACATGTAGCTCCACTGATTTCATTTGAGATACACAGATAGTAAAGCTCTGCAGATTTACACCAGTTAAGCATCAGATCCAATCTTATCTTGCCTGAGAATATAGAACGCCTTGACACAAATATGGAATGCAAGACAGTTACAATAAATAAAAATTAATAACTTTTACAAAAATAATAATATCCTGTACTCCAAAAGTTGTACCTCAAAGCTTGGTGTTTAGACAATTGCTTTTAAAGGCTAATTTTTCTGCCATTTCCCAAATAGTGTCCATTTTTCTCCAGTGTCCACTGGCTTTCTATTAGCTTTCCAAGTCTACATATCCCTACTGTAGCTTGTGGTTAGAGAGATGACAACAGAAGATATTTGGCAGAATCTGGTGATAGCATTCTCTTTAGTATTAAGAAGCATGGCTTCATCTTTTCTAGATAACTACGTTTTTACCAAGACAAAATTCCATTGCATTTTCCTGTTTCTAAAATACCTAATTGAGGTCCATTTCTCTTCCAATTTCTTTATGCCTACTTTATCATTTCAAATAGTTCCTTTTTGGTCCTGTGTACTACCAACACTTTATCATTTAAAAAGGTACATATACCTTTGGGGTTTCTTCCATTTTTATTTATTTTACTATAAGTAGCCATTCTGGTTTCTGGCTGATTTCTTCTCCTGAGTACTGAATTAACATATTTTCCCTAGTCTCAAATTAACCTGACTACCATAATTTAATGCAGTTATCACTCTGACATGCCTGTTCAAAACACTATGGCTACGTCTACACTGGCAAGTTAGTTCGAATTAAGAAAGCTTAATTCGAACTAACTTAAGCCATGGCTACTCTAGGCTTTCATTAGTTCAAATTAAGGGCTTCCTTAATTCAAACTAATAAATTTGAATATGCTATTTGAACTAAGGGTTAATTCAAACTAGTTAGTTCGAATTAACCAATGTGGCCATGTTAGTTCAAAGTAACCAGCCCATTGAACTCAATGCAATTTGTTAATTTGAACTAAGCAAGTGTCATGAATGGCACTTGCTTAGTTCAAAGTAAATTTTGCTAGTTTGAATTACGTTAATTCGAACTAACTAAAATTAGTTCAAATTAATTAGTTCGAATTAACTAATTCGAACTAACTTTAGTAAGTGTAGACATAGCCTATGTAAAATAAATTATATCATGAAGCTACACTTATGGCTGAGAAGACATTTTATTCTAAGAACAAATCCAGGACCAAATCATTCTTTCCAAGAGTAAAAAGAATAGTGAAAAAATATGATAGAGATACAGCTTGTGGCATTTCAGTGGTGTCATCCTAACAAAGAGAGCATGGTTTGTATGGCATCAGATGGGGTTTAGCCATCCAAAATCTCAGATTCTCAGGGACATACGAAACTTCAAAGGAAAATCCCTGTTGAGCCTGGGATACCTCCAAAGTACTGAGGCATTAGGGCAGAGACCTAAGCAATGTCTACACTTGAGAACTGAATTATTTGTAAGTAAACAGAATCAGTTTTAAAAAATGAGTAAGTATGTTTACACCAGCCATCGTGGACCAGTTCTAAAATCATTGCATTTTGCCTCACTTCTACAAGACCTTGTTCTAAGACATTTCAGTCATAATGCCCTAGGAGTATTTATCTCACAGCTCTTGATATAGCTCTCAAAGACCGTGGATTCTGGAAAATAATGATTGAGAAATGTTTCTTAAAACTGATAGAAGATAATCTGACTAAAATGGATCTTGAGTGTGTTTGAAAACTGGTTAGAGTATGTTATTTTGCCCACTGGTTTTACACATGTTCACAGGCTAGCACAGTTCTGAGAATAGCATATTTCTCAGTTTAAGCAAGGTCTCAGGAACTCCTTAGGAGCCATTCTTCCAATGGTTCTGAACTAGATTGCCTTCTTAGGTAGAGGGAATCCATAATGCACAGAAAAAGTTGTCATTAAGCTCCTATTTGCAGTTACTTCTAATTTTTAGGGGGGAAAAGTCAGCTTATCACTTGTTTTCAAGGCAAAGAATTTTTTCCCTTAAAAAATTCAGTAAATTCCATTTTACCTTTTTTTTTTTTTTTTTTTACTCAGGCATGAGCAAAACATAGCAAGACATGAGTTGTTTATGCTATCAAACAGGGGGTTTTTTTTGGGGGGGTGGAGGAAAAGTGCTTTCAAAGGAAAAAATATATATATTTTCAGAAGTCAAATTGTATAAGTACACAGTCCCATCTACTTTTGGTATTTATATGGCCCTCATTCCATAGCTTCTGAGCACCTCATTGTCCATGTATTTATCCTCAACATGACTGTGAGTTAGGGAAATGCTATTATCCTCATTTGACAGCTGAGCATAGACGGACTAAGTGACTTGTTCAGGGTCATACAGGAAATACATAGCAGAGTAGGAACTGAACTTGGATCTTCCAAGTCTCAGAGGAGAACCTACCCAGGCTCAGTGAGGAATTTGCTGAACTCTTACTTTGCTACATGAGAAAACAATTGGATGAGAAATAAAATAAGTTATAATAGAATTGAAATAAACTGATTGAGTGTGCACAGAGGGTCCAATCCACTGCCCTTACTCAGGCAAAACTCCTACTAACTCCTACAGAATAAGGCCAACAGACTCAGGCCCAGAGTGCTGTTTTCCATATATAGGAACATGTCTAGAAATCTGAATATGGAAATTAATGTTATGATGCTGTACCAACACCAATTCTAGTGATTCTATAGTTCAATAAAGAAGTTTGAAGACTAATCTTATATTACAATAAATGCACTGCATTCACATTTAAGGATAACAGTTTATTAACACTAGAGTAGAGAATTTTACCTATAGTTTGGCTTAATTCATATATATATATATATATTAAGACCTCAATCCTGCAATCTGATCCAAACAGGTGGATTCCTGAACCCATGTGGCTCCTTATTGACTTTAACTAGACAATGTCGGTATGAGTGGAATGATCCTGATCAGTCTGCAGGGCGGAGGCTAAAACAGAACAGAAGACCATGCATGGCTTTAATGCAAGAAAGTTTTCCTTCTCAGCACAGCAGATATACAGTGTTTTAGGAGTATTTTTAGTGGTTTTAGGAAGAATAACTTTGAATGTTCTGTTGTTTCTTCCTGTTAAATCTCAACCACAACATTACATTAATATAATATTTTGCATTTAATTGTGCATCAATACTCACGCACAGAAACATTTGATGATAATATGGGCTACACCCTGAGCCGGTGAAAGCCAGCTGAGAATCTGGCTCTTTATTGTTGAATAGCAATATGGGGAAGATTTTAGTATCAGAGTCTATTTGTGTGTGATTCAATGCTTGTCTAAAATTAACATATTTGATAAATTCTCTAGGGGTGAAGAAAGTTCCCATTTAACATGAGTGGGTATGCAAGTCGGACTTTAAAGGTGATGCAATGATTTGCAAATGATTTAAAAAACTCTTCAGCTTTACAGTTATGTACCAGATGCTCCAAATAACTCAGCTAGGAGAGGCATTCACCTCTTATTCTTTAAAGATGGCATTTTCAAAGGAACCTAGACAGTTGGGCACCTCATTGAGTTTCAGTGGAATTTGAGCGCTTAATTGCCCGAGGTTCTCTTCTGTCTTTTGCCGCCAAATCCACCTTCCATTTGGTGAATTGTCCTGCTGAATGGAGTTGATCTCTACAGCTTAACTGCTTTGCTCATTGTGGTGATGTATGTGCTTGATTTTCAGTTTATATGGGATTTTAATTTTTTTGTCAGTGTAGTAAGCTTTAATATTCAAGTTCAGATATCTGATTTTTTAAAAGTCATTTCAAAATCATGCGAAGTTTCATTTAAAGAGCATGTATATGACCCAGCAACAGTCTGCAATGCTGCTTGAAGGTATAATCGGGTGATTTGTATCACTTTAATATAAACGGTTATTTAATCATTTGTGGTCATTATTAAACTGCCACTGAAATTATTCCATGAGTTATTCTAATTCAGCGTAATGTTTCACATTTACAGATGCAATACTATATTTCATCTCAAGCATTTATTAAACATCTTATCCTCACTTAGATGGATCACAAAATGCTTTAAAAATAAATAAATAAATAAAGGCAACAGCTTCACCTGCTGCTGAAATGCAGCCAACTTTGGAGACAGGCATCTATATCACAGCAAACTGTACAGTCGTAGGTGGAAGGAAAATTCTCACTAGTGGTACTGTGGCAGACCCCTGGTCTTGAGAAAAGATCAACTGGGATTTTAATGTTACTCCAGAGCAGACAGGAACTTGGGTTGTAGGGACTCATGTGAAACACCCACATACATTAGTCTGCAGCAGGCTCAGTTTATAAAATTCAGAAGGAAAAAGTCCTGAGCTGACCTAGCCGGCATTTGGAAAGTGTTCAAACTGACACTGTGGCAGCATGGCATCTCACCACCTCTTACGGCGGCTTGCCATTCAGCCATGTGTTGGTTCTCCCCTGATTTCTGCTCTGTCTCTCTCATCAGGAAGGGGCAGTTTAGCACTGTAGTCCAGTACACCCTCAGCCTGACATGGGCACCCATTTCCCTGTCCTGTTTGCTTGCAACCATTAGTACTTTACAACAGGTGTGAGAGTAATGACTGACAGAAAGTGGAGCTTCTCAGAAACAAGGGAGCCATTTGCACCCAGTCTGCTTTAGATCCAACTATTACTGCATAATAATTAGAAAGCAATACCTCATATGTTTCCATTTCTAGCACTGGAACTGAAGAGCTGGGAGACTGGAGCTAGAGACTGAGTAACAAAAATCCGGGGAGTTGTAGGTATTTCCAATCCAGTTCTTAGACTCCTGAGCCATCTCTTTCATGCCAAATCTGGCTATATATATTGTATGTGGCATGCATACATACAGGACTGCACAGGATACCCACACATTAATGTGCCTCCTTGTGTTTAGCTTTTGGGAAGTACCTCTGACAGCATTGGATACCCCCTTCTGCTCTCTGTTTGCTCTGTAAAAGTCTCTTTTGGCAGCTTGGGCCTATGATCAAGTTCCCATTTATCCTTCTGGGGCTAAAAAGTCCAACAGGGCGACTATCTAAATGCCTTCTCCAGCCAGCATTCAGCCCTGAGACGCTGTGCAACTATACGAATGGCTAGCAGGGAACTCTGGCCCAAGGTTCTGGCCAAGGGGACCTACCGCCAGCAATCCAGGTCTGCTCAGTCCCTAGCCCTGTCACGGTTTCCCTGGAATCCTTTCTATGCTCTCTTCTATTACCTTTATCAGGGCCTATGAGAGCATACTGTACTCCCCTGGACCACTTCACCTACTTCCAGCCTCCTGCTAGACGCCTTACTCTGGGACAGGAACTCAGGGTGGAATGGCTTCCTTGACTTCCTCCTTGTCTCTGATCACCATTCTTATCCCAGGGAGTGATTACAGCCTTCTTCTCCCACAGCCTCCTTCTGCTTTCAGCCTCCCGGCTTTATAATACTGTCTAGCCCTTCTCAGCTGGTCTTCATTCTTATTTAGCCTGGCCCTCCTTCTCAAAGGTGATGCCAGGTAAGCTTATCAGTTTCTCAAGTCCTTGTTAACCCTATCAAGTCTCTTGTGGGTGCACACTTCATCACAAGGATAGATAGCTGCGTCTGGGGCTATATAAACAAACATATATATGCAGATATCCTATTTCAGAATGTCTGCAAAGCATTTTAAGATCCCGCAGCTAAAGATACTGTAGTCATGCCAAGTATTGTACTTATGATTCAGCTATGAGAGTCACATGTTTGTAAATGCATCTAGATACAAGGGCATGAGGCCAAAAGTCTACTCTCAGGTGACAACAGCGCAGCCTCTGAAGTGAAAAGAATGGCACTGGTATGTGAGAGGACTTGCATAGAAATTTTCCCCATTTCTTTGTAAAATTCATTGCTTTCAGGTTGGTTGGATTTATTCGGTAAATCCTAGGTATGTTTCCTCATTTTTTTAAGATGCTTTTTTCCCCTTTCAGTTTGAATAACTAAGTACCTTGTTGTCATGGAAATCTTCTCTTCCATAAAATCCTTGAAGACTAGCTCTGACTTGATCTGTGTTTCCAAATACTGTATCTGCTAAGTTTCATTCCTTTCTTCATGTTTCCCATACATGTGTCCAGCACATTTAAGAGAGATAGTCCGAAATTTTGCCAGATGCCATTTGATCCTTAGAGGACAAACACTACAGAAAAACCCAGTCACACTAGTTTTCAGAAGAAATCCCTTCTCCTGAAAAATGAACCTCCTATGGATCATCTGCAAATATCAACACTAATAGTAGTATAGCAGTAACATAATACATAGGACAAAAAGAGTTTAGTAGCAGGAATATACTATTGACCAGCTGTCCAGGATGATGGTGACTGAAGTGCTCGGGTAGATTCAAGAGGCTACGAAAACAGGAAAAAAATAATAATGGGGGATTTCAACTATCCCCATTCTGACTGGGTACATGTCACCTCTGGATGGAAAGCAATAATAAAATTTCTAGAACCTATTGACTGCTTCTTGGATCCAGCTAGCCCTGGAACACACAAGGGAGTCCTTGACTTAGTTCTAAGTGGAACACAGGAGCTGGTCCAAGAGCTCTAGTCCAATATATCTGAACTGCTCCCTAATAACAATTGAACATCCTTGTAGGAGGGAAAATACCAAACAAATATAACATAATTAACTTCAAAAAGGGGAATTACATAAAACAAGGGTGGTAGTTAAGTGGAAGTTAAAAAGAACAGCCACAGGAGTGAAATGCCTGCAAGCTGCATGGAAACTTTTTAAAACCTACCACAATAGAGGCTAAAACTAAATGTAGACTCCAAACAATTTTTTTTTTTTTAAAAAAAGAGAACCAAAAGCCACCAGGGTAAACAGTGAAAGAGGCAGTTAGACAAAAAGACATCCTTTAAAAATTGGACGTCAGATCCTACTAAGAAAAACAGAAAGGAACATAAACTCTGGAATGCCAACTGTAAAGTATAATTAGGCAGTCTAAAGAGGAATTTGAAGAGCAACTAGGAAAAAATAAAATTAACAGCAAAAATTTAAGTATTTCAGGAGCCAGTCAAACAATCAGTGGGACCATTGGATGATTGAGGTGCTGGAGGAGTATTCAAGGAAGACAAGGCTGCTGCAGAGAAGCTAAATGAATTCTTTGCATTGGTCTTCACTGCAAAGGATGTGAAGGAGATTTCCGCACTTGAGCCATAGTTTTTAAGTGACAGATCTGAAGAACTGTCCCAGACTGAAGCATCAGTAGGTGGTGGCTTTAGAACTACATGATAAATTAAATGGTCCAGAACCAGATGGTATTCACTCAAGAGTTCTGAAGGAACTCAAATATGAAAGTACAGAACTACTAACTGTGACATGTAATCTATTGCTTGAATCAGATTATGTACCACATGACTTGAAGATGGCTAATGTAATGCCAATTTTTAAAAAAGGCTCCAGAGGTGATCCTGATATTTAGAGGACAGCAAGTCTAACTTCAGTACTAGACAAATTGCTTGAACATATAATAAAGAACAGAATTATCAGATAGCAATGAACATGATATTTTGGGGAAGAGTCAACAAGACCTTTGTAAAGGGGAAACACACCCTTCACAGACCTCCTCATAATCTAATAGATTTCTTTGGCCTGCGGGCTGGTAACAAATGTGGACAAGGGTGATCCAGTGGATATATTGTACTTGAACTTTTGACAAGGTCGCTCAAAGGCTTTTGTACAAATTAAGACGTCATAGATGAGAGAAGATTTTTTCATGGGTCAGTTACAATACAGAAAACAAAGGGTAGGAATAAAGTTTTCACAGTGGAGAGAGATAAATAGTGGGGTCCTCCAAATAGTCGTGTTGGGACCAGTGCTGCACACATTCATAAATAATCTGAAAGGGAGGCAAACAATAAGGTGGTAAAGATGGCAGATGATCCAAAATTACTTCAGGTAGTTAAATCCAAAGCTTATTGCAAAGGGCTACAAAGGGGCCTTACAAAACCGAAAGATTTGGCAACAAAATGGCAGAGGAAATTAATTGTTGATAAATGCAAAGTAATGCACATCGGCAAACAATCCCAACTATCCTTACAAAATGATGGGGTCTAAATTAGCTGCTACGACTCAAGAAAGATCTTGGAGTCATTGTGGACAGTTCTCTAAAAACATCTACTCAGTGTGCAGTGGCAGTCAAAAAAAGCTACCAGAATGTTAGAAACCAGGAATGAAGGCCAAAAGGACAACTGCATTTTAAAAAAAAAAAAAAAGATAAATTCATTAAGGATAGTCCATAAATGGCTATTAGCCAAGTTTGTCAGGGATGCAACTCCACTTCTTTAACTGCTAGAAGCTGGGACCGGAGAACAGAGAATGGATCACTCAGTAAATTGCCCTGCTCTGTTCACTCTGCTGAGGACAGGATTCAGGGCTACAGGATCATTGGTCTGACCCAGTATTGCTGCTGTTATTGACCTAATATAGGCCTTCTATATGTGTAATTTACCTCCTTTTGGAATGCTAGAGTATATAAAGATCACCTAATTGGCATAGGAGTAAACAGAATATTTAGGTCCGGTCGATACAGAAAACTGAGACTGGAATAGTTACCGCACTCAGGTGTGTGGAAAATTTACACCCGTCAGTGGCATAGCAATGCTGACCTAATCCCTGGTGTAGACACAGCTAGGTTGACCGAAGAATGCTTTGGCCAACTTAACTACTGTCACTTGTACAGGTGAAATTCCTACAACAATTGGGAAAAAAAATCTTTTCTGTTGCTGTAGTTTGCATCTGCACTGTGGGGTACAGAAATATTACTTGGTCATATAACCATAGCTATAAGACCTGCAGTAGGCATGGCCAGAGAGAAAAAATGAAGAGGGCCTTGTCTGTAGACAGGAAACCTGTGTCTCATGAGCTGTTAATATTTTGAACTCCTATGTCAGATTCATTATTTGAAAGCTTCTGTTGAAGGACCTTTCGGTAACACCCAATAATATTATTATTTAATATTTATATTGTAGCACTTAAACAAATCAGGGTGAGGCCCCATTGTAGTAGGCATTGTACAAACGTAGCACATGACAGTCCCTATCCCAAGCAGTACAAAAGAAAGACCTACCAGGTGAATGACGCAAACGAGTGATCCAGTAACAAAAACAGGTTGTGCAATTCTTAGCCAAACAAGAACAATAACCACAACGTGACACTTGTTTAGTGAGCACCTGATTAGAAGCAGGCAACCCAGCAACAGTCCGGCGTGCAGAGTTTGGGGAACACTGCGCTTGAAATGCTGTTTTTTGTTGTTAGCAGGAAAGGGGAAATTAGAATGTCTGAAATAAATGCTTGAGCGTTCATCAAAAAAAAAGATTTGAAAAAATGAAGCCCCATGAAGAGATCTGGGAGTTTTTTTATGGCCTTATTAAGCCACCAGCAGACAGGAAAACACTCTTAAATAGTTGTATAGACCTTCATCTGGCACTGACACATGGGGAATGTTCAGATATCAATGATAAAGATCGCTATGTTGAATTGGACAACATCCATCACATTTTGCCACACAGGAAGCACTCTTCACTCCAAGTTCTCCAAATCATTCATGATACAGAACTGAAGGACACTTTTCCTAATGTGTAGATAGCTTTGAGGATTCTGCTCACACCTTTGGTCACAGTTACAAGAGGTGAGTGCAGTTTTTTTCAAAGCTCAGGTTCATTAAAAAAATATCTTCAATCAATGACAACCATCAAGAGATTGACATCACTTGCTATGTTATTGCTTGAAAATGCCATTGGTCAGTTTTTGGATCTCTCTGATGCTGTGCTTCAGTTCAGGAGGGCAAAGGCAGGAAATGCGACCTTTTGAACTAAAGGACAAAGGTTAACATTCCAAGGCTGTCACCTACTGTAATATTTAATACTGGTCCATGCAATGTTGGTGCACAATTCAATTTCTTGATGTTAGTTTATTTCAGTTATTCTAAAAATTTAAAAGTATCTATAAGCTTAGAGGATTTTTACTGGCTTATAGATTTGATGAATAAATATAGATATACAGATCTTAGCACTTTAATTTACCGGTATCATCTTATATGACAGGGATAAATCATGCATGCAAATCATGCATCAGAATTGTGAAATGGGATACAAAAACAATAAAAAGAAGGTATTTGTGGGATTCTGTACCTCAAAGCTTCTGTTGAAGGACCTTTCAGTAACACCCAATAATATTATTATTTAATATTTATATTGTAGCACTTAAACAAATCAGGGTGGGGAGCTGGAGGAAACTGGCTAGTTCCTTTTTCAGTGTGATATGCAAGAGACTCAGGGAGCATTCATGCAATCTGGCTGAGTGTGGGGCTCCACATACTGTCTTCTTAGGAGACAGCAACACTTGTCATAGTAAAGCTTTGTGAGAGACACCCCAGCCTGGTGAGTTAAGGGGGCACAGAGGTACCCCAGCTCCAGGTGGCACACAAGGGCTATGTTTACACTGGCAAGTTAGTTCGAGTTCAGGAAGCTTAATTTGAACTAACTTAAGCCATGGCTACACTAGGCTTTCATTAGTTCGAATTAAGGGCTTCCTTAATTCAAACTAATAAATTCGAATATGCTATTCGAACTAAGGGTTAATTTGAACTAGTTAGTTGGAATTAACCAATGTGGCCATGTTAGTTCGAACTAATTGCTTAGTTCGAACTAACCAGCCCATTGAACTCAATGCAATTCGCTAATTCGAACTAAGCAAGTGCCATGAATGGCACTTGCTTAGTTCGAGCTAAATTTTGCTAGTTCGAATTAAGTTAATTTGAACTAACTAAAATTAGTTTGAATTAGTTAGTTCGAATTAACTAATTCGAACTAACTTTAGTAAGTGTAGACATAGTCAATGCATCATAGCATTCAAAAGTGTAACAGGGGCGGGGGGGGGGGGGGATGGGGAAAGGAATATGTGAAATAGTCTCCTTGTCTGGGACAACATTTGGTCTAGCGTCAGCCTTGTGTTTCACTATTGTCATGTTAATATTTGGTAACTGTTTCAATGAACTAATCAATTTACATTGTTCAGTTCATTACCATTACTTCAAAACACTGGTGTAGCAGAAAATATGTAAATAGATAAATCATAGACAAGCAAGTTACGAATTGTTTATTTCTGGAGCATTAATGGCCGGCCATACAACTTCTATAACTAGATGTGTCCCTCTGGCCAAAAAGTTTGCCTTGCTTCATAGATTAAAACTAACATTATAAAATCAGCTTGGAGACCTATAGGCAGCTCATGGAGAACACAGAAGCATATGATTATTATACTTAAAGAAACAAAACACCATTTAACAAGCAAGCAAACAAATTCTGCACCAACTAGAGCTTCCAGATGCATTTAGGAAGTAATTCCATGTAGAGCAAGTAGCTTAATTTTAAGTGAGAAAGTCAAGGAAGATTAAAAAAAAAAAGTTGCAACCCCCTGGGCACGTGTGACTGGAATAAAAGCTGATCTCCCGGTAGGTATTATTTGACCTTCATGACCTTCAGTTTTCAGAGTGTTGCTATAACCACCTGGTTATTACCCCTTTAATCTGTTCTTAGAGGTAAAAGTTTCCAAGTTGTTAAGGGAACACTAAAGAAAATGAACATAAACAAGTAGTTGACAGAGGCAGTATTCTTTCCCAAACAAATAACCCCTACAATATGATCTAAAAATCCTAAACATGGCACAAAAATCCTTAAAACACAATCCCTGATTGCAAGTTAAGGGGCAATGGCATATAGGTCATATGATTCTAAGTGAAGCAATTTGTTGCAAGTATCCAATTTGCAACAAATTGCTGACAGCAAATCTTAAAGCAGGGGTTCCCAGACCCTAGCATGCATGCCTAAAGTGGCCCGCAGGGCTTTTTCAAGTAGCCTGTGCTCCCCTGCCACTGTCTGGGACCCGAGCTCTCGCCGCCTGTCCCTGGCTGGGTCCTGGCGAGCAGCTGGGAGCTGGGCTATGGCTGGAGGCTGTTAGCTGGGTCTCCCACACAGCCCAGAACAGGAACTGGGCTGCAGCGGCCCCTGATTGTTTGGTGGCAGAGCCAGGAGCTGGGTTGCGGCTAATAGCTGGGGGGCAGGTCTCACATGCAGCCCGAAGTGGCTGCAGCAGCTGCTGACTTCCTGGTCCTGGGGAGGGCAAGAATTGGGGGGTGCTGCAGCTACAAGCTGGGAGCCGGGTCCCACACATAGCCCGGAGCAAGAGCCAGGCTGCAGTCCTAGTCCTGGGAGTCAGGCTGTGGCTGCTAGCTGGGATCCCATCCAGCATGCATCTGGGAGCAGGAGCTGGGTGGCTGTTGCTGCTCATTCCTCCTGTCCGGTCCCAGCTCCCTCAGCAACCCATCACAGGAAAGGAGCAGGAACTGTTTTTCAATGTTTAAAAAAATATATATAAAATTTAAAATTTGCTTTTCACTGAATAAATGTTTTTAAATAAATCTTTTAATTAAGAATTTAAATCAAATTAATTAATTAAGTCAAATTAATTACTTAATTTAAATTTAATATAAATTTAATTAATTTGATTTTAATTTAATTTAATTGACTAGATTGGTGGCCCTTCAGGGCTGTAAAAAATATATTTGTGGCCCTCAAGATAAACAGGTGGGAACCACTGTCTTAAAGGGGTTTAAAGTTTATATGTTGCAAATAACAGAATTATGTTATTAGATATGTTGCAAATAACAGAATGCAGTTTAATCAATGTACACACTAACTCTATATACTATGCTTTACTATACTAAACTACAATGAAAAGAATATTAAGCTTACTTTATAAATCTGTTAATGTTTCTTTTTTAAAAATAACTGCCACAGCTACTCAGTTCCTGGTCAGTCATCTCTGCTCCAATCCAGTTTTCTTTACTCATTCTACAGCAGTTTATCTTCTCTTGCTAGTATCTTCTTCTTGCACATGTGTCTTTCTTTCTCAGACTCAGTCTCTGAAACTGTTGCTGGCAATTGGCCTTTTATACCATATTATTGCGCTCTCTTAATATGCCTTTCTGTTCTTAGCAGCAATCACCTCATTCTCACATGCTCAATCTTAACAATTACCTCAGAATTCTTATTGATTGCTCTTACCGTTAAAAAAAGTTGGGAGCGGTAGGAGTGGGATCTGACCAGCTGGCTGGTCCATTAACTGACTTCTGTCACCCCTGACTGTACATGTTCAGTAACGACACACATACGTTTATTTTAGACAACCTTTATATTAACTTCGCTTTGTCTGGCTGTCTGGCTGTATGCATTTCTTGTGCTTTCCCACCTTTCTTCAGCAGATGGTGTAATGTTTATAGGTTTTAATGGTAACCTGTGCCCAGCAGAAAGGTTGCCAGGCATCTGTCCCTGAGATACAGGGGTTAGGGCAGGAGCCTGGGAACCCGACAGTCAGTGGCTTGAAGAAGTCTGACCAATCTGAACTACTTCTGTACTTGTTTTGTCCCTTTAGGTGAGTTTGCTTTAAGGTCATCTGTTCTAAAAAAAACTTGTTTTTTTATATTTTTTACCTCAGAGCTATGATTCTAGCCATCCAAACCCCCCTCATTGCCAGGACATTTTCTAAGGGTCTGTAGCATTCATTTCGGGGTGGAGTGATTTTTGCTTGTTCAGAATAAAGACTCGGGAAAGCAAACTGGAGACTGGAGAATTTCTCTGGTAATACTGGAAGCAGACCCCCAGACTATGCACCATGTTAACAAAAGGCAGGCGAAAAACAATGAGAGTCCTGTGACATCTTATAGACTAACAGATTTTCTTCGGCATAAGCTTTCGTGGGCTATAACCCACTTCGTCTGACGAAGAAAATCTATTAGTCTATAAGGTGCCACAGGACTCTTGTTGTTTTTTGCTGTACACAGACTAACACAGCTACCCCTCTGGAAAAGGCAGGCGCACGTTCTCAGTCAAAGGGCAGAAATTATTCTCGCCTTGCTTTTCAGTTGTTACATCTAGTCTGCCAGTGTCAACTGTCTAGGTTGAGGATCAGTCAGTTTGTCTTTATTGAGGCCCTCGCACTCCTCAAGACAGCAAGTAAAACAATTGATTTCTTTCATCACATCAGCAGAGACGGAAATATAAAGTTATGTGCCATCTGAAGACTGCCAGCCAATATCAATTCACTAATGCTCTTAACAACCTCATGTACACATATCCGTCTTGATTATATAGCTAGAGTATAATGAAAGTATAATAAAATCAGTGACTCTGACACCATTTTCATTTTATATGACGAAGCACTCTCTCGGTGGCTACCATCTTTTTATTCCCCAATCCCATATTACTGCCTAAGCTATAGTCCAGATTTCTATAGCATAATTAATTAATTAGTTCCCTTATTTGATTTGCAGCAATTGGAATTTTACCTTAAGGTTCAGTGGTACACAATTATTTAATTTCTATTATAAAGTAAGAGTGCATCAACACGACTTTTTACTTAAGACTGATGACTATTTTGTGACAGAATTAAGGTGGCTGATATGACAGGCCAATGATGATGATTAACCACCTACCCTACCTTATTTTAGTAGATCTTTCCCTTCCTCCTTCAACTGTAAACAGCTTACTGCTGCATGGTACACAATATAGGCTCTCATCAGTTTGTTCAACATATTACAGGAGAACAAACAAGGACTCCTGTGACACTTTTAAAGACTAACAAATTTATTTATTGCATGAGTTTTCGTGGGAGAAAATCCCACTTCGTCAGATACTTTGAAGATAAGTTCCCGATCTTCAAAGCATCTGATGAGGTGGGATTTTCTCCCACAAAAGGTCATGTGATAAATAAATTTGTTAGTTTTCAAAAGTGCCATGGGATTCCTTGTTTGTTTTGCTGACCTAGACTAACACGGCTACCCGTTTGGATAGGAGGTCACACTAAGTGATCAAGTAGTCTCTTCTGGCCTTTAAATTTATGAGTCTATGAATCTTATTTATTACAAAAGCAAGCTAGATGCTTCACAATAGATACCAAGACATCATTCTGGGTCCAGTGAGTTTACAAGCAAACCTCAAAACATGAAATGACTAGTAGCCAATATTATCAAATCTAAGTGTTTAAAAGGAAAACCTTTGCAACTCCCACCCATTTTATGTCAAATTTTCCTTGGCAGGACCCACATAGTCACTCAATAAGGGTTTCTGCAGAGCATGGTGGAGTAAAACATTTTTTTAAGTTAATAAGCTAAATAAATCTTGGTTACATATAAGTTATCCCTTTTTCGAGTGAGCCTGCAGGCACATGGTTAGTCACCACATTGCCCTGTCACATCAATCACCTCAGTTTTGACACAAAAGTAACAACTGGTCTCAAGCAAAAGGCAATTATTTCTCCATGAAAGCTGACTCTAGGGCTCCTTCTCAGTACAAACTGACAAGATTTGTTTTCATTGTATGAGTGACAGCTGTGCAATGTAGGAGTCAGTCACCCGTTAGGACTGAACTGACCTAAAACTACCTAATGTTTGATTTCATAGCATGAGGATGCACTTAAATGATTGCTTCAGAGATACAATTATCATTGATTTTGTTTGTTTGTTTTTTTAAAAACCCATTATAGATGAGACTGTCTCCAACCTTGTTTTAATAAGGGAAATTAAAGTTTACTGCAGTGATTTTTAAATATGGTATAGAAATATGATTAACATGTAAACAAACAGGGAAGGTGGAAGAGGAAGTAGAGAAAGCAAACTGGGGTTAACTATATTGCACAAAATCTTTTGCAGTTCAAAAGAATGCTAATTTATGCAAATATTTGTAATATAATATTAATATAATATTTGTAATATAATATTAATATAATATATAATTTAATTTGTATATAATATATTTGTAATATAATATTAATATAATATATAATTTGTGCAAATTTATGAGTACCGAAGCCAGCCATCGGGATGATTTACTCTCCTATCTGTTATTGGCAATCTGAGAGGTTCCACAGTTTCCCATAGGGCTTTCTTCTTTTAAACTGCTGTCTGGTATTCAGCAACATGGTATTCTGGACTTACTAATGAGACAGGGTGAGAGCAAGGTGCCTAAAGAGTGAATGTGATCTTGTGTGATCTTGGTTCAGGAGAACATTGGAATTTTGTATAGGCTTTTGCCTATAAAACTAGACAGCAGAAAATTCCCAAAAGCAGAACTGTATTTAAAAAAAGCAAAAGGTTAGATACATCACCCCAGAAATTGACTGCTGCTGTTGCTATTACAGTTAATGGAAGACTATTGGCATTGTGCTAGGGGCTCTTTCAAATAGCATGCCAGGAATGGCATATGAACACTGAGGCACATTGTTAACACCTATGCAGCTCCACCAATGGGAGCCCTAGTGCAGATAAAATGTTGGTTGCAGCTGTTTCTTTTTACCATTGTGTTAATGTAGACTTGCTCTCAGAAAGTTTAAATGATACAGTTTTTAAAACAATGGAGGCAATTTGGAGCTTTGACAAGCACTCCCATCATTGGTACCACTGCTGGGTTTGCACCAGTATTAACAAAAGTGGGGAAATAAATCTAAGCTAGACCCTGACAGTAATGCAGAAGAAAAGAAGTATTGGCTATTTGTGCTAGCTGACATTCAAGAACAGCAAAGGATTGAATACATCCAACAAAGTGTAAATGTGAATAGCTAGCAATGGGTGCAATCGCACTTAGGAAATTCCTGCTATTCCTTTCAGTCGCTTCTCCCCAGCCTATCAAACAGTATCTCAGAATATGCTGTGCTGAACCTAATCAGCTGGTTTTGCTCCACGCTGAAATGTCAGCCAGCACTGTGTAAATTGCTCATCTGTACTAAATGGATCAGATGATATGGAGACTTCTGCTAAATTTCATCAACATACTAAAGTTTATATCTCTTCACAATCCCTTCCAGTGGCATCATACATTTTGAACAGGAGGGGCAACAGATTAGAAACCTGTGATACACCACACAAGAACCTTCTGAATAGATGAGTAATTATTCTTGTAAACTTCTTTTAAAAAGAAAATTAGTCACTCAAAGGAACTCTATATACCTGTGCAAGGAACCACAGGCATTTTAGTCTTTGATGGTCAATGGTATTAAAGACAGATGACAGACCTAAAGAAATAACATGGGAATTTGATATTCTGCCATCCCCAAAGAAAGTGATTCCCAACCTTTTCAGTAACACAGCACACTTCAATGAGACAAACAATTCCACGGCACACCCACTTTTTTCAACTGAACTGATTGCTCACAAACGTCACATATATTTACATTTACTATAGTTATGGTCTTACTAGAGAGGCTGGTGACATAGTGCATATAAGAAGCTAAAGAATGATCAAATGCATTAATGTTTCAAGTCCACCAGAAAAAAATACACATCATCTCAAGTTTCCCTTTTGGCTGCCTGTGTTCACGTTTTACAATTGAAAAACAAATACCTCGCTTTTAATTTGATGATTAATTTTCAAAAGTTTTACGGGCTGTAATTTTGATTGGGTAGAATATTGTTTAAGATGAAACAATGTTTGTTTTACATTGATTTTCGTTACCTTTGTACAAAGTTGCATGGCACACTTGGGCAGTTCTCACAGCACACTGGTTAAAAACCACTGGTCTAATGTAACCAGCACTATTTCTGTATTTTATGCAAGCCTGAAACCACATTGAGAGGGGTCTAGGAACTCTAAGGACTCCAGATTGTTAGAATCTTCTCAATTATTGCAAAATTTCCTTTTTTGAGAAGAGATCAATACTTGGCAGATTGTCAAACATAACAGTGAAATCTTCAAAATGTGTCCTTACAAACAAATGGCATGCTGAAGGGAAGAGCTGATAATCTATCAAAAGCACAACTAGTGATTTTCTAGCACCTTTCACCATTCAAAGAGGTTACGGGTCCAACTCACAGGTGGCAACATTTAGGTCCCCTAACGCAACAGGGAGTGACCTTGGCTGGAACTCCTGCAAAGAAAACCTAGCATTTGTCATCTCAACATGTTTCTTTCCCACCCCAGAAGCAGACAGTTTAGTCTAGATCAGAACAGTTTTATCTGCACATATGAAAATTTCACTCAGTGAGGAAAAAAAACAACTTGAACTGAGTGTGGACATCCTAGGGTATGCACACTGTCATTCAGAACAGGGTTGCTATTTGGAACTCTAAAAACATTTCTTCCTCTCCTTCACAACCTTGGGGAAAGGCTTCAACAAATCTTTCGAATGCATTTGGTCAGACTTGATATAAGAACTCTGCAGCTGAAACAGACTCTAGTGGTCTTCCTTCTTATTCCATCTATTGAAAGGCATCTGTAAACCATAGTGCCCTGTGTGCTTGAAGCTGGGGAAAGAGGGTGTTTAGGGGCTATTTTCTCAATAAAGGCTATTGATGGTTAAAGAACATACAAGTGTAGACCCATCTAGAAATATAATGGTTCCATGAGCCCTTGTACATATCCACATAAATGGAGGTAGAAATTGCTGGATATAATCTCTCACCAACCAAATCCAGCCAAAATTCAAGATCCAAAGGGCAGCTAGCAGAATGAAGTAATATAAAAGATCAACTTTCCTAACATTTACTATTTCAGAAAAAAAATGGATCAACTGAGGATGTCAAAATACAAGTCCTAATTCTACAATCATCTCTAAGTGCTTATATGACCCTCATTACCATAGAATAATAATTTAAAAATAAATTCACTTTCTCCCCTGCCTGTAGGAGTAAAACTGGCATAGATAGTAGAATTTTCTCCAATTCTTTAAAAGTCACCTCGCTTCCTGTAAATAGATTCTGCATCAATTAATACAATATACGAAGGAACAGTACCTGTACTTTTATTTATCTGAAAAAAAGGACTTAGTGATAATGTATGCTGTATTTCTAGCTGTCATTTATGCTTAGTAAGTTTACAACAGAGGCTAAATATATCTGCTCTTGTGTTTTTACTTATTTGTTTTGTTTGAGAGAGATTTAAAAACAACACTATCACTGACAGACTTTTACAGAAGTACCTGTAGTTCCAGCTAGCGTATTTTCACTTACATCTGTCTATTTGAGAAGATAAAAAACCATTAATTTCAGTTACATAATGCTCCTTAGAATTCTACATAGTAAACGGAAAGAAGTGTTGATAGGAGTTCAGCTCCCATGACAGGCAATGTGATTCAGTAACTACCTACAACATGCTGATTCAAATAGAGAATATCATAATAGTTGTTGCATCTTAGAGATTAACAAAAAAATTGGGGGGGCATAAGCTTTCATGGGCTGGAACCCACTTCATCAGATGCATCTGACAAAGTGGGTTCTAAGCCCACAAAAACTTATGCCCCAATTTTGGGTTTCTTTTTTTTTTTTTTTTTTTGGTAGTCTCTAAGGCTATGTCTACACTTGTTAAATTAAGTCAACTTTATGTCGACCTTGTTAAGTCGACTTAGAGCGCCTACACTAGATGCTTAAGTCGACTGCCTAGGTCGATGGAGATCTGCGGCTCCTAAGGAAGTAGCCCCGGGGACAAGAGATCCCTGCGCGGCTTCCCGGGGAGAAGGGAGCCACGAGGGGCTCCCCAGCCAGGGCTCCTGTGGGGAGGGAATCCCCTGCTGGGGCTCCGGCGGTGAGGGATTCCCCCGTCACCCTGGCTGGGCTCCAGCGGTGAGGGAATTGCCGCCACCCCAGCCGGGAATATCCTCACTGCGGGAGCCCCGGCTGGGGCGGCGAGGATTCCCTCACTGCTGGAGCCCCAGCCAGGGCTGCGAGGGAATCCCTTGCCACCAGAGCCCCAGCCGGGAATTCCCTCCTCGCTGGAGCCCTGGGTGGAGAGCCCCGGATGGCTCCCTTCTCCCCGGGCCCGCGGCTTCCTGGCAAAAAAGGAGCCGCGGCTCCCTTCTTGCCAGGAAGCTGCAGGTCCTGGGGAGAAGGGAGCAGGGGCTCCCACCAGGGACAAGGGAGCAGTGCGCAACTCCCATCTACCAAGGAACCATGTGGGGCTCCCTTGTCCCGCCGCCCTAGGTCGATTTATGGAATAAGTTGACTTAGGGCGTCCACACTGGCTGGTGGAGGTGTTATCAGGTCGACTTAAGCTTTTATTAAGTCGATTTAAGGAAGTCCTTAAGTTGACCTAATAAAAGTCCAGTGTGGACATGGCTTTGTTTAGATCGACTTAAGCCTCCTTAAGTCAACTTAAACTGCCAGTGTAGATGTACACTAAGGTGCCACAGGACTCCCGCCATTTGCTGAAAACAGACTAACATAGCTACCCCTCTGAAATAATAATTGTTCATTTTCTTGTATTTTTTGAAGCAGATAAATTCTGGAACAGGTGTAGAAGTTTAACAAGCTAAGGGGGCAGCATGTATAGCATTACATAAAGAATGTAGTAAATATAAATCTCCATTTATAGAGGATGAATCAGTAATAGCTGCGGTAGTGACAAATAATTCATGTTTAAATGCAATTGAAAATTATATCTTTGAAACAGAATCCAAATTTTCTTATTTTTTCTTTCAACATACTTTTTTGCTTGGCTCTTTTCTCCTATCCCATAGAAAAGTCTCTTGAAATAAATGGAACACTACTAAAATCAATGAAGCCACATTGGCATAAGTAAGAGTAGAATCAGAATCCAATAATTCTTACCGTGACTACCCAAATTGGGTGTTATAAACTTTGAACATGTCAAGTTCTATATATAAGAATAATGGATTGCTCAACTTTTAAAATGTTGTACAGTGGGTACCATAAGAAGATGTACAGCTACAAAAAATCCCTGACTTACTGCATCAGGACGAGCGTTGCCAGCAGATCGAGGGATGTGATAATTCCCCTCTATTTGGCACTGGTGAGGCCGCATCTGGAATACTGTGTCCAGTTTTGGGCTCCCCACTACAGAAAGGATGTGGACAAATTAGAAAGAGTCCAACGGAGAGCAATGAAAATGAATAGGGGGCTGGGGCACATGACATATGAGGAAAGACTGAAGAAACTAGGCTTATTTAATCTGCAGAAGAGAAGACTGAGGGGGGATTTGATAGCAACCTTCAACTACTTGAAAAAGTGCTCCAAAGAGGAGGGAGCTAGATTGTTCTCAGCAGTAACAGAGGGCAGAACAAGGAGCAATGGTTTCAAGTTGCAGGTGGGGAGGTCGAGGTTGGATATTAGGAAAACCTTTCTCACTAGGAGGATGGTGAAGCACTGTAATGGGTTACCTAGGGAGGTGGTGGAATCTCTGTCTTTGAAGATATTTAAGGTCTGGTTAGACAATACCCTGGCTGGGATGATTTAGTGGGAATGGTCCTGCTTTTAGTAGATGGTTGGACTAGATGACCTCATGAGGTCCCTTCCAACCCTATGATTCTATGGCTATGTCTATACTTGCATGTTAGTTCGAATTAAGGAAGCTTAATTTGAACTAACTTAAGCCTTGGCCACACTAGGCTTTCATTAGTTCGAATTAAGGGCTTCCTTAATTCGAACTAATAAATTTGATCGCTTAGTTCAAACTAACCCTTAATTCAAAATAGTTAGTTTGAACTAAGTCAATATGTCCATATTAGTTCGGACTAACTGCTTAGTTCGAACTAATCGGCAGATTGACCTTCCTGGAACTGACTAATTCGAACTAAGCAAGTGCCCTGCATGGCCATGGCTAGTTCGAACTAGCATTCTAGTGGGGCTATGCTAGTTCAAATTAAGTTAATTTGAACTAACTAAAATTAGTTCGAATTAGTTAGTTTGAATTAACTAATTCGAACTAGCTTTTGTAAGTGTAGACCTAGCCTATGATTCTAATAGCTTTTAAACACACTCCCTTTAGTCAGTCAAATCCAAAAAGTCCTTATCTGATCCAGATCCAATGAAACTTTTCATTGACTGCAGTGGGTATGTTGTCCATGTTACAACTGTAAGATTTGGTTCAGTGTCTTAAAAAGTTAAATAAAAATTTAATAACTACTTTTAATAAATGAAGTCAATGCAAGTATAGAAAATGAAAGATGGCAACTTGTTATACTAAAATCACATCGCCACTAGAAAATGTGATCCATCTCCAGTGCGGAAAGATTCAGGGCATATTTTAGGAACCTGAATGCTTTTGTTGGTGAGCAGTAGACCATATTGAGTATTTGGAGATTGTTTGCTTTGCATTTGGAGAAAGTATTGCCATATCCCCAATCAGACATTAAGGAGGAAATCCTGATCCACAGATGGCCTTAGGACACATGTATACATGCATTAGTTTGACCCAAGCTGGTGTAAGACTACAGTGTTCTAATGTGCCATGCATTAAATGGCCATGTGGATCCTGTTACCATGTAATAAAACTCCCTAGCGCATTCTGACCTGTGGCTTAATCTATGTTATTAATACACTCATACATCTGCACACATTGGCTGTGTCTACACTTGCAAATTAAGTCGATTTAAGCAAGCTTAATTTACACTGTGTCTACACTACAGTTTCCTTAAGTCAACTTAAGCCAGTTGCCTAAGTCGACTTAAGGAAAATAAAGTCGACTTAAGGAAAATAAAGTCGACTTAATGAAAATTAAGTCGACTTTATAAAACCTCAATTTAATTCGACTTAGAGCTTAAGTCGACTTTTTCAAGTCAACTTAAGCCAGTGTAGACGTGGGATAGCCCTAAGTCTATTTAGGGCTACCCCAGGACTGCACCACTGCCCTCCCTGCCGGGGAGGGACACAGGGAGCCTGGCATGCCCCCCCACAGGGCAGGGCAGAGCCCTGCACACCCTGGCCCTATGCCCTGCCAGGGTCCCTGTCCCCCTTTGCCCCATTGTACCTATGTACACTGGGGAAAGGCTGAGCACCCTGGCACTGGGCAAGAGGTGCCGCCTGCCCCCGTGGACCTGCCCTAGGTCCCCCTAGCCCCTAGAAGTTGACCTAGGCATCCAGTTTGGATGCTCTAGGTCGACTTTGTAAGTTCCCCCCAAAGTCAACTTAAAATTTAGGTGTAGACTCACTAAATCAACTTAACTAAGTCAATTTAGTTAAGTCGACTTAGCTAAAGTCGACCTAAATTTTCAAGTGTAGACATAGCCTTTGTCTGAGTCCTGTAATCCTTTAGATGTGTGCATAATATTTCATGCACATAGGCCCATAATCTCATTATATGCAGTAATACTGGCAACTGTTAAGTAAGAAGGGAAGCACAGGAAAGGACTTCTGTGTCCGCTCACATGAGTAAGTTATGCAGGTGTCTATATTTCTGCATGATCAGGTGTTTCAGGTTGTCCAGGGTAGAAGTAACATTCATATGACAAAGAGATAGAATCAGCACAACGGGGATAGTCTTGCACTGAGAGATCCTGATTTGTAGATGAGTGAATATGTGCAAATACTAGAAATGAGTAATGTCTCAAGAAAACTGACAGTTTTTAAAAACAGGTTCTGCTTTTTGTGAATATACTTCTGTTACATTACAGCTAGTCTGTATTTTAATGCCACGCGATCAGCAGGGCTGGATTAAGGCTCCTGGGGCTGTGACCCCTCCCCACTGTGACAGTGGACAGCTCGGAGACGGGGCAGACTGGCGCTCAGGTGCACCAGCACTGAGGTCGAAGCCGGCTGACCTGCCAGCTGCGCGAGGCAGGCCGGTGTTTGGGGGGCCCAGTGGGGCCTGCAGACTAGCCAGCCTTGAGTGCAAGGCAGGCCGGTGCTAAGGCTGGCCCAGTACTGGGGGAGGCCCGATGGGGGCCGCAGACCAGCCAGCCATTGGAGCAGGCCCAGCCATCACTGCAAGGGATCAGCCAGCGCTGGGAGGGCCTGCAGATCGGTCAGCTTTGGGGTCGAGGCAAACCAGAGCTGGTGTCAGAGGACGCTGGAGCCCACAGACCAGCCATCTGCGGGCTGAGGTGGGCCAGCACTCAGTACGGGGGAGGCTTGGTCAGTGCTGGTGGGAGGGAAGGAACAGGGCCCACAGACCCGCCAGCTGCAGGGCTGGGGCAGGTCGGTGCTAGGAGGGGCTGGTGTTCATGGGCTGGCGAGGTGCTGGGGTGCTGGGGCCCGGCAGACCAGCCTGCCCCATGTGTGACGTGGTGCTCAGGCTGGCGGGCACCTGATATATTTTTGTGGAGCTCAAGTGGCAGGGATCCCTCAAGCTTGGGGTCTGGGGCTGCAGCCCCTAAAGCCACTTTGTAAATCTGGCCCTGGTGGTCAGGTAAATAGGCAGTTATTTCCTTTTCTTCACTTTTACCTATTGTTTCTATCCAGCCATCTCTTTAAAAGAAATTGCTTGTTTTACCACTGTAAATAGATATTGCTGTCCTGCTTTCTGCTGCAGGCACTTGTGCTTACTACACTTTGACAAATACCTTGATTCTTGCAGATGGAAAAGTTATCTAACTGTAAATACTTTTTTAGTTTTCTGAGGCAAATGCAATTTTTAAAGCTTATTGCACAGCACAATTGTGGTCAGCTCTGGACTTAGACCCAGGATCTCAGAGCGAACCGGCTATTCTATTTAACAAAATGCTCTTTTCTTGATAGAGGGATATTTTAATGTTGGATATTATCCTTGCGGGTGTTTTTGTGCTACTTTATAACTTATGTGCTGCAAATCCTGTGGTCCTAAATCAGATACAGCTATTGACTTCAGTGGGTGTTTTGCCTGAATCAGGACTGCAGGACCAGGCTATATAATTGCCATACAATTTTTTTCTAGGAATGTTTTCACATAAACTTTTCAGTGCTGAACATCACACATTGGGGTTTTGTTATCTTTTTAATGTTTACAGATAATTTTCTAACCCTGAAGCAGCTATTTTGATGATCACAGCACAACACTTAAAATAGAACCATTTAATTAGAGAGATTGATACAGCAGAACAATACTTCTTTCAACCAGATATGTAAGAATGGAATAAATTCTTACTGAAAACATACCACCTGCTGCAGTGGTCTTCTTAGAAACTTGTCAATTTATAAGGGTATCTTGGAATTTGAGGTAATTTATGTAATTATATAAAGCAGTTGGCAAGCTCTTAAGGGTGACCACTGGAGTTGTGTATTGAATAGTTATATAGAATTATCAAGTATTGGATCTTTTCTAACCTTCTGATACCAAAATAAAGAAGAAACAATTTCCCTGAATGATGCATCTTCAACAGCACTTTGCTTTTCACACCAGCATTTCACTGTGCGTTTCTGTTCCAAACCCGACATATGGTAGATTCAACAAAATTTTGCAGCAGTTTGAAGTGTCAACAATAGTATCTCAGGAGTGTCAGACAAATGCAGTCATAAGTCAAATTCTCCCTTCCAGCATATTTGCCTCCCTCCATACTTTCCATTTATAGACTCATACTTTAGGGTCAGACGGGACCAATATGATCATCTCGTCTGACTTCCTGCACAATGCAGGCCACAAAACCTCACCCACCCATTTGGCCATAACATTTTCATGACATTATTTGCAAGAATAGAGAGAATTTGCCCCAGTTTAATGACCCAGATTTTCTAACTTGTGTAATTGCCTTATGCGTACAGGAACTAAATTCAATAGCAATATCAACTTGATCTAAAAGTCTTCACTTCCTAGCCTTAGTAGTTTTATAAAGTTGCTGTGCACCACTGAAGAATTATTATACATTATTTATATAGCACCAAAAATGTTTACAGACATGTAAGAAAACAGGTCTCCACTCAAAATAGCTGACAAACTAGATATCTGATGCTTTCCTGAAGACATGCAATATGCCAATGAGTTATGGTTTTTAAATATTTTTCTCATGCTTAGAGCAATCAGATGGATTTTATACAATGCAAACTCTTTTTGACAATTTCTAAAAGTCAATCTGTTTTCCTGAAACTCTCTAATAAACAATGAAAATTCAGATTTGCAAAATAATGGGAAAATGAACAATAGGAAATGTAGGCAAAGAACAACTAGAAAACGTGTGACTAGGTAGTTAACTTCAGTAGGGTGTGTTTGGGGTTCTTATACTGAAAAGCATTAGCGGCCATCAAGTGAGTCTTGGTTACAAAGAAAAAGAAGAGCTCTGTCTAAGCTCGAAAGTTTGTGGACTGGTCTATACTGAAAACTTTCATTGGCATGCTTACAGCTCTTGAGGTGTGAAAAATCCATACCTCTGAAAGATGCAGTTATGCTGACCTAACCTCCAGTATAGACCATGCTAACTTAATAGAAGATTAGGCACCTAGTGGGATTTTCAAAAACACCTATTTATTTCTTTAGATGCCTGAAGACCTTTTAAAAATCTGGCCCTTACGTACTTTTGAAACGTTTACCCTATTGCCTGATTCTGCACCATTGAAGCTGGTGATCATCACAAATGATTTCACTGGGAGCAAGAGAGGTCCCTAACTCTCTTATCCTCCTTTAAAAACCCCAACCAGAACCTACTGCAAGATCAGGAGCTTACACTTAATGCAATTCTTTTAAAAAGAAATCCAGTTTTTCTCCTCTACAAATACATACTTCCAATTTTTTTTTAATGAACAACAACAGTCCATTTACTTCACTGTCATTAAGTGATCCATGCTTCCAGACATTAGAGAGAAAGGTAGTAATATGAAATAAAAATTAGGATTAATTTATAAAACAACTGTTTATTTGAAAATTCTGCAGCCTTTACAGTGTTTCTACTTGATTCAAAGAGTATGCAACTACTTTGCTAAGAAGGCATTGTTTACTGAAAAAGGAATAAGCAATAAGCAAAAAAAGATTGTTTGGCAACTACCCTTTTTGCCATTATGCCATATTATGGTAGAAATATTTCAAGCTGTGAACTTTTTATTGAATGGAAATAATCTACTTGCTATGAAAACAATGTTTCCTTTTTTCTCAGGCTTTCAGCTATTTGTAGGTTACATACCCATGAAGTCTGGAAACAAGACTTTGTGTGCAGAATATCTATAAATCTTATTCCTCTCACCCCACCCCTTGTTGTGGAATAACAGATATGAAGATAGAGCTACACTAGCTAATGTAACAGAAATAACAACAGTTTACAATGGGGGTGTAACGATGAAACTGTTTGACAGACGAAAGTTATAATCTTCTTGTCAGTTCTTAACCAGCTTGCCTTCTTTTACATGGCTTAAAGCAAGAGCACAGAAAAGAAACTTACGCTACATGCTTTTGATAGAAGATCAAAACTGAGATGAAGAGTATATATCCAATCCTTGGAGAAACCATGAAAGGGTAAAATCTTTTCACTAGGCAATTTCCATCCAAAATTTGAGGAGAGGCTGGTGCTTGAGAGAGGAAGAAGGTCTTTCTCTCATTCTCCTTTCCCTATAAATAAGAGGAGACTGGGGTTGTGTAACCATCAAACCAGCAGGAGAATCTTTATTGTTTGTAGTTAGGTCACCATGACTAAAAGGAAATACAGGGCTGAACTAGACCCTATAAGAAAAGCAGGAGGGAACTGTCTGAGAAGTGAGCTTGTTTTAAAATGTCCCTTCCATTCTTGCTTATATGTATGATGAGCCCAACTCCAAGAAAAGGTCCAGTGACTCTATTACACATACCTTTTTCAGATTATTAAATTACTTGATTTAAATGGCAAGGATTGCACGGATACAAACTGCTGTGGCCTACTGCAAACATTGTTACACATTTTCTTTGTATGGATAGTAAATAGTAGCAATAATATCATAATGAAGATTGCAAAATTAAATGGAATGGTCTTTTTGCAGTCTCCCCTATCTTTCTTTATAATTAAATGCCGAAACTTCTGTGAAGTTTTTAAATTGGCATCAACTTCGCACAGCACTGCAGAACTCAGGACAGAAGAATCAAAAGCCTGGACTATGTTACTTTTCCACAACTCTATTCTATCACAGGGATCCTCCTTTAAAAGGGGGGCACTGGGGCAGCTATGGTCCAGAGAATCCATTAAAGCCATGCTTCAAAGGAATGGAGCCAATCAACAGGGAACCAAAGCAGGTAATAGAGGCATAGAGTTGAAGAAGACCTCCCACTGGTCTCCAAGATCCAAGAGAATCAGTGGCCCTTCACCCGTGGAGTGTTCCTTAGGGAAAAGCAAATATTTTCCTTCCCCAAAATGGAACAATTATGATGAGATCTCTATATGGAGAGAATGCAGTAGAATTCCTCCCCTTTATTGCAGATTTTCTCCCAAAAGGGAGCAATCTGGCCTACTCATCTTTAACTCCATCAGAGAATTCAAAAGTGGCCTTGTAAAATTCTGTTTGATGAGGATGAGTTATTTCAGCTAGTCAAGTAAAGTATCATTAGTCTTATTATTATTTCATTACATTGATTATTGATGATTAAGGAAAGGGGAACAGATTTTGTATCTGGTCTGATTAAATTTCATGAAAATCTTGCAAAATTGGTGGAATTCTGCTCAAAATTAAATATAAATAAACAGACATTTGATCATGGATAATTTCAGCCCAAAGATTTATTTTTCAGGAAGTTAAGAATCTGTAACAGCAGGAGACTATTAATGAAATTTCTTTGCAATCTTAGCTTCAATTCTCTATTGCTGTAGTTCTCTATAGCTGTAACAATTCACTGCTAAACTATAAATCTTAGATTTCCAGCAAAAAAGTGTTGTTGGCAGAATTTAAAGGTTTCTATGGTATCAAGGTAGGTACTTCTTACCAATCTACATAAAAGATGATGATGTTCTAAATCAAAAGTCAAAACATGAAGACACAGGAGATACAGTAGAATCCTTTAATTTATCATTGCCCTCCATTGGTTATGTTTTTGGGGCTGATGTCAAAGCCAAATTTTTAATTTCCTAATGCCTACATAAATTATTACGAGACTCTGCTTCTTTAACCATAATAATGTTTATCATTCTTATAAATAGATTTCAAGTTGCTTGGATTGATAAGGTGTTTGTATAATATATATTGTGTAGTGATGCCAATTAACATGACAGCATTATTTTTACAACAGAAAGACTGTCTGGAACCAACTTAGAGATTTTAGTTAAGGACATAGAGGTAAATGGTAATTGAGATAACACAGAACATGGTTTTAAAAAATGTAGATCTTGCTCAGACCAAGCTGATCATACAACTGATTTTTTGTCTTCTCTGTAGCATGTATTATGTGTCATTTGCTGGTTTAAATTAGAGTAAGTGGTAGGTTCTCTGTAACCTGAAGTCGTTAAATCATGATATGAACACCTCAATAACTCAGTCAGAAGTTATAGATCTATTATTAGATGGAGTGGGTAAGGTTCTGCAGCCTGCAATATGCGGGTCAGACTAGATGATCTTAGTGGTCTCTTCTGGCCTTAGAGTTTTATGATTTTGCAATATTATTCTGCCCTGTGAATCCTTGTATTCTTGTTTGTTTGTTTCCTGAAGAGTTAAAGTTACTGGATGATACTTTGTTTTACAAATATGTTTAAGTTCCATAACATTTTGTGTCTCTGTAATACTCTGTGAAAATATCTGAAGCAGTTCATCTCAGACAAACCCTGTTCTTTTCTAATTATTACAAAAAGAGAGGTGATGATATTGAAAAGCAACTGTAAAACGTTAACTTTCCTAAGTAATAGCTTCAAGAAAACAGTTTTTATTTAAAGGACACCTGATGAAAACTTTCTTGAAAAAGCCGGTATATACTGGCTGTAATATTCATAATATCTGTATATTACACATTCCTGTGAAAATGATTCAGGAAATTAGAGTTTTATGAATATAACATGAATTTATTTCTAAAAAATAGATACATACATAATGTCTATGCACACAACTTAAAACTGACAATAACCAGGAATTAAGAGCAGTGGCTGGGAGGAGGAGAAGGGGTGAAACTTTGCTGTAGCTGGGACATTTTACATTTCCCACCCACTGTTACTGGTGGTAACAGCAGCAAAAAAATTAAAATGCCCCAGCCACAGCAAAGGAGCAAGTAGGCGGTGGACTTCAACACACTTTGCTGTGGCTGGGGCATTTTTAAATCTCACCAGCATATGTCAGCTTGCCACACTGCTCCTTCCCTCCTCCCCTCTTAGGCTCCCCAACGGGAAGGGGTCATGGAACACCTTCACTGTGTCCATGGAGCACCGATGTTCCACGGAACACTGATTGAGAATGTGTTGAATGACAGTAGATCTCTGGGAAACTAGCAATGGTGGGAGACCTACATTTAGACTTACTAAGTAACTATATTTAAGTGGAATGGGGAAGAGGTTGAAAAGTGACAGATGAGATAATGCAGGGAGCATAGAAATACTGAGGTGGGAAGAGCTACCTTGAAATTGATGGAATGGGGAACAGGGAGAGAGAATCCAACACAAAAGAAGAAGAAGTGGGGTAAAGAGAAAGAGAGAAAAGTACAGTTCAATTAAACAAACACTTTCATTATTTATAAAGGAGGTTAATGCAAATCTTTTTATGTCAAATGATACATTAGAGTATGGATCAATAGATGGGGATCATATGCTGAAGTTTGTCTAGAACACTGAAGTGTTCAGGGCTAGTCCAGTGTAGCCAATTATTTTAGTTTATCACACCATTGATAATTCAGATCTGGTGGCTACAGCAAACTCCACTTGTGTGAATAACTACATAATTATGGGGGGCTAATCATGATTATTATCATACTGTGAATAAAAGGCACTTCATGGAGAAGTAAAAGATATGAAAAAGATAATCTTATATACTACGATTGAGTCAATATGATCTAGAACAAAAGGAGCCATTTGACATAGGTCACATACATCATTAACACAGAATAAGTGTTCTTAAGAAGTCAGACCAAAGCCAAATGCTTCAGACACAGAGAATCCTGAAAGAGAATAGTGAACTATCATTAAGGCAATTACCAGACAATTAGGAATCACTTAGTAATATAAGCAATGTGGCAGAGTAGAGACAACATTATCGCCTAATATTAATATTGATACATATAATAATGAAGACAATAGCAATAATGATAATAGTCAGGAATCTAATGTGAAAAGTAGGAAAATAATGAACATCCAAACAATTATGTAAATACATTAACTTGATGTACTATTAGGAGACAGGATTCTGTGTAATGGTTCTACTGCACACAGACAATAGCTGATTATTTGAATTCAAGTTCATTAACTACCATCATTTTGCAATCGGCAACAGAATTGCAAAGGAAATAAAAACACTTTAATACACTTAACTAATCAATGGTCTAATGCTGGTTTAGTAGAACAGTTAACAAAATATCATAGATATTAAGGAAAGAAAATGCCGCTAGAGCCAGTCTAAACTTGGAATTTCCAGTTTCTAAGAAATTTCAAAATTTTGAAACTTCCCATGAACTAGAAATTCCAAAAAACATTTATTTATGGTATTTCTGACACAAACAAACAAAAATGCTGACTCACCAGGCTGAGGGAGTTGGGAAGCCTGAACCAGCTGGTCCAGTATGCAAAGAGCCCAGGGGTCCGTGGCCTGGGGCAGTCTGCACTGGAGGGTTGCCCCAGAGCTGCGGACCCTGGAAACCCATCCCAAGACTTCCAGCCTCCATAGCAGGGAACCTGGAAGTCCTGAGATCCATCCCTGTTGTGGAATTGAGGAGCCTGAAAACCCTGAGGGCATTCAAGGCCTCCAGGCCTCTCAATACTGAGCCTAGAGCCAAGCCCCAATAGAGTCCAAGGCTCTTGAAAGTCCTGAGAAAACCTAGGGTTTCCATGTTCCTGGCTCCAAAGCTGGGACCCTGAAATCCTTGGCTATGTCTATACTAGAAAAGTTAAGTTGACTTAAAACAAGGTGTTATTAAGTCGACATAAGGAAACGCTTAAGTTGACTTAACGAAAGCCCAGTGTGGACGTGGAGTAGTTTAGGTTGACTTAAGCCTCCCTAAGTCAACCTAACTTGTAAGTGTAGACGCACCCAAGCTTGAGAGCCCTGGCTAGCAACCCACTATCCAAATTCCAGTGGCTACATGAAACATTTCAGATTGAATGAATCATGTTTAACCAACACAACGGTTTTGTGTTGGGAAATATCCAGCCAGTTCTAATCTAGATCTTTAGAAGAGGCTGCATAGGTCATCTGTTTGTTACGGCTTCTGAGCACAACCTCTTCTATCATGTAGTCAATTATTTTATTTTATCATTCAAGTATTATATGATGTTATGATTAACAGACAGGTCATGTCATATATAATCAATGTATACCAAGTAGATTTAAATTGTAGGATTATAGAAGTGTAAGACTGATATTTAGGATGGATAAATATGTATTAGGTATCTCAGTAAGGCCATGTCTATGCTGCAGAGAGAAGTCAATCTATTTTAAATCAACTTTCACCTGCCGAATTCTGGAAGTCGCAGAAGCATGATCATACCACTCTCCCGGCATCCGACCCTTGCATCCCCACTTGTCGCTGTTGGGTCGATATTCAAAGCAGTGCACCATGTGTAGCTATCCCTCAGTGCCGCTAGTTCCAGAGGTTTGTAGAGAGGTTGTTGTCCTCCTATGATGTAATGTGCTCCCTCCCCATCCCTTCTTGTCATAAACAAATAGGAAATAATTTTTTGCACATTTTCCTCAACTGCCCCACACATCACTGCTGGAGAGGCAACTCTGAACTATCACTGTAACCTTTACAAACACCTCACTCCTTATCCTGCAGGATTTTCAACAGCAAAGCGGGAGCTGCTGCCTGGAAAAGTGTGATGTTCCTGAGGTCACACTGCCACAAGCCATAGAGTGAGACAATTCCCACTTGCTGCAGAGACTGTCATGTATCATATTCTGTCTGTGGAGCACCAGTTCTGGGCGCAGAAAACAAGCACAGACTGGGGGGACTGCATTGTGATGACTGTGTGGGATGATGAGCAGAAGCTACAGAACTTCTGTATGCAGAAGGCCACTTTTCTTGAACTTTGCGCAGAGCTGTCCTGGGCATTGAAGCACATGAATACTTGCTTGAGACCAGCTCTGAAAGTGGAGAAATGAGTGGCCATTGCTCTGTGGAAGCCAGCAACCCTAGACTGCTACCAGTCAGTTGGGAATCCATTTGGAGTCAATAAATCCACTGTGGGAGCTGCTGTGATGAAAGTGTGCAGGGCCATTTGGACTTCTGCTGTGAAAGGGTAGGGACTTTGGGAAATATGTAGGACATAGTGCACAGGTTTGCTGCAATGGGGTTCCCAAACTGTGAGGATGCCATAAATAGGGCACATATCCCTATCTTAGCTCCAGAACACCTTGCCACAGAATACATAAACTACAGAAGATACTTCTCAGTGGTCTTGCATGCCCTTCTTGATCAGAAGGTACATTTCACCTACATCAGTGTGGAGTGGTGTGGAAAGGTGCATGTCACACCCATCTTTAGGAACTCTGGACTGTTAAAAAAGATGCATGCAGGCACTTTCTTCCCTGATGAAAAAATAAATATTGGGGATGTTGAAATGTCAATAGATCCTGGAGGATCCTGCTTACCCTTTACTCCCCAGTCTAAGGAAGTCCTACACCAGGCACCTGGACAGCGATAGAGAGTGTTTTAATAGGATCAGCAGGTGCAGAATGGTGGTGGAATGTGCATTTGAGAGTTTAAGAGGGAAGTGGAGGAATCTATTCACTAGGCTTGACCTCTGTGGAAAAAATCCATACCAACAATTATCTGTGCTTGCCATGTGCTCCATAATTTGTGTGACATACATGGTAAAAAGATCCCCCATGACTGGGTCGCAGTGGCTGATAGGCTGGCAGTGAATTTTGAGCAGCCATTTGCCAGTGTTACAGTCTGAGCAAACCATGGAGTGCTTCGTATCAGGGAAGCATTGAAAACCCATTTTTGTATCGAGCAGCCATAATGTATGTACCTCTCAACGTTGTGTGCTTAATGGCACCATCCTCTCCTTCCCCTTTTTTTCACACTGACAGCACCAGAGCTATGAATGAACAAACACTGATTTTTTTTATAAACCAGTTCAGTTTTATATGTGACTATTTCCAGGAAGAAGAAGGGAAGGAATAGAAAAGGAATGCAATGGTGCAGTTGTTAAAGGAGCTGTTGCCTCCACTGGCACTAAGTGCAGCACATGCTGCATCCTGCTCAACCTCTGCCTGGAGTGTTTGCAGGTTAGGTTCGGTATCACAGGTCGCTGTGCGTTTTGGGGGTTAGTATCAGGCGCTGCTGTTCCTGGAGCTCTCCCACGCACCTCAACATGTTGGACAGATCCCTCATAATACACAACTTCTCCTGTTGTGTTTTACTCGCCTGCACCACCGCTGTTCTTCTGTCCTCCATGTTCTGCTCCTACAGTATTCTTCTATCCTCCATGATTATGTTCAGTTTCTCCGACAAAGGACATCCTCTAGTCTCTGAGCTCTGTATCAGCTGCCATGGAGGTGTTCATCAGCTCACTGGACATGTCATCCTGGATTTTTTTTCCTCTGCCTAGTCTGGAAGAAGTGCTCTACAGAGGCTGGATGCCCAAAAGTCGAAGAGTCAACTATAAGGTAAGCAAATCCACAGCTCCTATTGTTAGATGAGCCCATGTAGTCTAAAAATGATACATTTTTACAAGAACTCCCTTGACTATACAGAATGGGAGGGCAGAAACACATTCCAGTCTGCATGTACCGCAGGGGTTGGACAGCTGTTCCAGACATGGTAAGCCAGACTTGCATTCATTACAGAAATTTCCAGCACATCATACAGCTCCCCCATAAACAGTTAACCAAGGAGTGGGACCATTGGGCTCCCCCTTTACACCTCAAAGTGTACTCTGGGAGGAGGTGGACAAAATAGGTTATAGGAAGCTATGGGCAAATTAAGGCTGCAGAAAACGTAAGGTAACCAGTATTGGGACCCTAGGGTACGTCTATATGGGCAAGTTAGGTCGACTTAAGGAAGCTTAAGTCGACCTAAACAAAGCTGCGTCCACACTGGGCTTTTATTAAGTTGACTTAAGCCCTTCCTTAAGTCAACTTAATAAGAGCTTAAGTTGACTTAACACCTCCTCTGAGGTCAACTTAAGCCTTAAGTCAACTTGTTAAGTCAACTTAAAGCCAGTGTGGATGGGGATTAGTGCTAAATCGACCTTATTAAGTCAACTTAAAGCCATTAAGTCAGCTTAACAAGGTTGACTTAAGTCAGCTTAAAGTATTGCCACTCTGTTAGGTCGACTTAACAAGGTCGATTTTAGGTCGACTTTAAGTTGACTTAAAGCCAACCTTGTTAAGTCGATTTAACAAAGTCGACTTAACTTTGCCAGTGTAGACATAGTCTTAAAGCCCAAACAGTGCCATGCATGCAAACAGTGCCAGGATGTCTTGTGTCTAAGGGACACCATCCAAGGCAGGGGAAGAAGATGGCATTGGTAGATTACTGTAAAATTACACCACCTTTCCGCAATCACCGTGTGTGACATCAGTCTCTTGAGTGTAATGCAGAAGCAAAGGGAAGATTTGCTGCAAGCATGGGGGTATAAACCTGACCCTTATGCTGCTATGTTATGATCCGCGATGATGTCTGCTCCTTTAATAGCAGCATGGCATAGTAAAGTCTCCTATCATGGTAGATGAAAGAAAGTTGTCTTCCCCAGAAACTTTCTGCAAAGGATTGCAGAGTACCTTTATGAAAATTTCCTAGAGATACCCATGGAGGATTTTCAGAGCATTCCTGTGCACAGTTTGCTCCTGTAGTGATTCTATGCAGAAGTTTACCTACGCACAGGAATGCCATCCCCTCCAAACACAAACTCCTTTTTTCACAAAAAGTAGGACGACGAATGGAGACATAACCACAGCAATGAGATTTGATAAACATACTCACCAGATCTGCCTTCCCTGGCATCTTCGTCACTGCTGCCATCCTGTGACCAGCTCGGCTGCTCTGGGGTGATGAATAGGTCCTGGATGTCTGGGAGAATGGATACCCCACTCTCCTGCCCCCTGTTCTCCTCATCCTCATCCATGGAATCCTCATAATTTATCCCGGATTCCCTGGAGGTATCAATGCTGGGGGTGGTCCAGTGGTGGGGTCATTACTGAGAACTGCATACAGCTCCTTATAAAAGCAGCACGTCTTCAATGAGGAGCCAGAATGACGGTTTGCCTCCTTAGTCTGCTGATATGCCTGCCTCAGCTCTTTGATTTTTAATGTGGCACTTCCAGTTGTGGCCCTTCTCAACCATACCATGCAATACCATCTCAGATACTGTGATTTCTTTTGCTGGCTCAGAGCTGAGCAAAAACAGACTCCTTGCCCCATAGACTGATGAGATCCAAGACCTCAAGGTGACTATGCTGGGGCGTGTTTGGGGCATGCTGTCACCATGAGTTTAGCTATCAAACTCTCTCCAAACTGACCCAACAGGAAATGGGACTTCAAAATTTCCTGGGGCTTGAGACAAGGAGCTATTTCCTGCTTACGTGGCCACAGTGCAGCAGAGCATGAATGTCCAGAGAGACTTATGGGATAGCTCCCAGAGGCCAAGGATATCATCCTATGTTGTGCTCTGTCTACACTGACCTCTAGAATTTGATTTCAGCGCTATGCCACTTGTGGGGGTGGTTTTATTAAGTCAAATTTCAGCACAATTTAGGTCAGCGTGACTGACGTGCCAGTGGAGACGCATGCTTTAGGGGGTCAACATGCGTGGCGTTATGTCGACCTCCGTTGTCAACGTACACTGGGCCTAAGTGGGGCTGAAACGCAAGGCCTAAAGCTGAGGCCTGTATTACTTAACATATCAGTCCATATAAAGAATGACCATCCAACAGCAGAAGCATCCTCCAAGGCAACACAACAGAGAGGAAAAAACATCAGCCAGTAATTTCAACTGTCATAGAATTAATTCAACTTCCTTAAACGACAGTATCACAGTAGAACCCCACTGTGAGTGCAACTCCAGCATGAGAGTATAGCAGACCCTGCTGTGTCTGTGCAGATTGCTCGATAGGAGGCAATGGCTGTGGAGCCGCCAACCCTGTTAGTGGAGTTATACTCTGTGCTTAAATCCTGCTGCTCAGCTAGGCTCTGTAAAGCACAGAGTGTGCAGACTCCATTGGTGACTTGACAAAGCCTGAGGTGCCTACATAACAGAGTCAAACTGGTTCAGCTGCATACAGAGCCCTCACACCCACAGAGGAAGCAGCAGGACAATTCCTTTTAAAAAGAGGGGGGGCAGAAATCAGGCATTGTAACTGTGTCAAACTCCCTGCTTTTCACTGAATTGTCCCCTCTTTATATGTATTTGCTTTGACTGCACTCACTCTATGGAGCCCATTATTCTTCTCTAATTAATTAAGTTTAATTATTACAGAACAAGTAGGGGCCCCAAAGGAGACCTGGACCTCATTGCTTGTCACTGTGCAAACACTTAATAAGGAAGAGAGTCTCTGCATTGAAGATCTTACAAGCTAAATAAAATTGAGAAGAAAAACAGACGAACAGAGGGGAAAAGTCACACAGAGATCAACGCCAGTACTGCGAACAGAACCTTGTAGTGACAGGATGGATTACAAATTTTAAAAAAAATCAAACATCATTAAAATTCAGTTTTGCCTAAGCTATATACAAACACTATCATATACTAATCATAATTGTATTCTTATTTGTGGCCTTACTGCAGGGTGGAGTTCAGATTGTTTGGGACCGTAACTATGCATGTCCACAAATTCATATTTTAATGTTTTATGGATTTAATTTTAAGTTTTATCTTAAATCTCAATTTACCTCGTTTTTAATGCTTGTTTGAGGAATAATTGCAACATTCCTCTAATGTCTGTACTCACATATTACAGATACGTACTCTCCACTTTAACAAATTTTATTAGAATTATGTACTTGTGTTGACAGAGATCCCATAGACTCCAGTCAAAATCCTATATCTCTAGATATTGTAGGGAAACAGCAAAAATAAGTCCCTTCCCTTGGAAATGAAAAGATAAAAGATCTATGTAATTCCTGTCACCCACTACCATCCTTCCTAAAGTACACTGCCCATCCAAACTTAATAATAACTCTGATATATGTTCTGGTTTTGATGTTCTCTTCACTCCTGAGCTACATGTGGCCAATTTCTCCATGAGATACAGGAGTGAATTAAAATTGTATTTCTTCACTGCTCATTTTTCCTTCACTGCTTTTAAAGACTACAAGTAGGCTATAAGGGTGCGTCTACACTTGTAAATTAAGTCGACTTAAGCTTGCTTAAATTCATTTAATTTACTCTGCGTCTACACTACAGTTTCCTTAAGTCGACTTAAGCAAGCTGCTTAAGTCGACTTAAGGAAAGTATAGTCGACAATGAAAATTAAGTCAACTTTATTAAACCTCCTTTTAGTTTGACTTTAGGCGTAAGTCGACTTTTTTAAGTCGACTTAAGCCAATGTAGACCTGGAGTAGCCCTAAGTCGACTTAGGGCTACTCCAGGACTCCCGCACTGCCCTCCCTGCTGGGGGGTGGGGGAACCGGGGGAGCCTGGCATGCCCCCCCACAGGGCAGGGCAGAGCCCTGCCCACTCTGCCCCTATGCCCTGCCAGGGTCCCTATCCCCCTTTGCCCCATTGTACCCATGTACAATGGGGCAAAGGCTGAGCCCCCTGGCACTGGTCAAGGGGTGCCCCCCTGCCACCGTGGACCTGCCCTAGGTCCCCCTAACCCCTACAAGTCAACCTAGGCATCCAGTGTGGATGCTCTAGGTCGACTTTGTAAGTTCTCCCCTAAGTCGACTTTAAATTTAGGTGTAGACATGCTAAGTCGACAACTAAGTCGACTTAAAGTTGACTTAGTTAAGTTGACTTAGCTAAAGTTGACCTAAATTTACAAGTGTAGACATAGCCTAAGATCCTCAGAAAAGACCCTAATGAGAAGGAAGTCCTACATCTCTGGCAAGGCCAATGAAAACCACAGCTTGGTCTGGGAACTGTCACTCACTGAGATTATGCATTCTGATGGAACCCTGAACCTCTTATTATTCAAATTAATTTAAATTGATTTTAATTGTGGTAAACTGTCCATTTCACTGATGAGCAATGAAGTCCTGGGTTTCAGTCTCTTCAGAGCTTAGACTTGAGGATCAGAAAAGACGAAGTGCTACAAAGCTATAGAGAGAAGATTACAGGATAAGAGAAACAGAGTAACAAGATAGAAAGAAGGAGAAGAACAATATATGAAAAGATAACTGAATTGGAGTAGTTGAGAAAGTGTCAAAGTAAGGACATTTAAGTATTAGTGCAGCAGAGAAAGGGAATATCAAAAACTTGATCTGATTAAACTGGGGAAATAAAAAAAGACAAATTGACCAAATTCAGTAAAATCAAAGGAAAAATAGAAAGAAGTGTGTTTTTCTTTAATTGGTGAATTGTAAGTGATGAGGCTGGAAATTTTAGAGCAGACAAAAGATTGAAAGAAGTTTTCAGCAATAACCTTCTGGGCAGAGCAACACAGCTGCTATCACAGTGCTTCAACAACTAGGAGCATCTTCTAAATCAGCAGCTCTCACCTTTTCTCCACATGAGACCTGGTGAAGTCTTGTCTCAAAATAATACTGGATGCAAACCAGTGTGAACAACCTGTTACTTGGATTTCCCCCCTCCCCACAGTTATTCTATAACATACAATATTGATTTAATAGAGCTTGTTACTTGTCTCAATATGTAAATATCCTGTTTGTACAAAGGAGGGTGTGATGGAGCAGAAGGGCCCTACAGTGGCAGCAATGGGTTTAAGAAGGCTAACAGGATCTCCATTGGCAATAAAAAAAAGTATCAGGGAAATCCCATGGACCTCATTGGCCTCACCCAGCTACACCTGCAGCAAATGTCAGGTGTGGCGAGGAGAACTAGCCCAGTGTGGTCCTGACCAGGATCCAACACAGAGCCCAAAGTGCCTAGTTTCTTCGTCTTCTCAGATAAAGGATAACCCAAAGTCCTTTTCCAGTTCTATACATTCCCCCAAATTTCAATGTCCTGATGTCAAGAACCAGGAAGGTCCGCTAAAGGATTTCGTCTCCTGCCCCTTCCATAGAGTGATACCATGTTGATCAAAGTGTCTCCTCCTGTTGAGCTCCCATGTGATGTTTCCTGTTGCAGTTTTAGAGTGCAAATGAATCTACTTCTTCTTCCCCACCCCTGCTACCTGCTGTCTGGTTGCTTTATTTATTACTGATATATCACCATTTTCCAAGGCTCGCAAGGTAGGTCGGGGGAATGCACTATGCTTTGCTAAGAAAAACCTTTATATCAACTTTTCCTGTCATGCCTGGATTTAAACACATTGTAGTCACATATTTCCAGCACTCTGGAAATTAGTGGGAGTTCTGTTACTGACTTCATGGAAGTAGAATCAGGCTAGTCTTTATTTATTATGCTTGTCCTTTATAGAAAAGTATTATTGTTATGCAAATACTTCCCCCCGCCACCTCCAAGTCCATAGAGAGGAATCCAATAATTCTGTGATTCTTAGTTTATACTAAAAATAGGAAGCTATGAAGATAAGATGTATTTTTTCTGCTCTCTGCAGTACAATAAAACATTAAACTGACAGCTCTGTGAGTAATGCAAATGTGAGTTTGTCAATATAACTTGAGTTTTGTTGCGTTAGCACAAACCTATCACATATTGCATTTGCTGGAGGTCAGTATGTGTACTTTCAAAATGTACATACGTTAGCAGTGGCATGGATATTCATAATCTCATTCAATTAAATTTAATGTTAAAAGGGTGGAAAGAGTATGGTGAGTACATCTACTCTGAAAACGACATTTGAGAGAATTGTGATGAGAAAGCTCACAAATTTAGAGGATCTTCCTCACAGATGCCAACTGTGTTAAAACAGTGAAAGAAATGAATGAGTTCAAGTGAGCTTGCAGAGATTTTACTGAATAGAAATATTGCTAATTTAAACTCAAGGAAGGAAGGGGTAATAATAGACGTCTTCTATACACATTTCTTTGGTATGGTGTATAGCAGATTCACTATGACAAATGACTGGAAAAACCTAATTAGAATTCAGATTGTCATAATTCTGATACTTCATTTTTTCTTTAACATAACCCCTAAATTTGAGCAAAAGAAACAAGGGCTATGTCTACACTTGTTCAAGTAAGTCGACTTAGCATGTCTACACTGTAAATTGCAAAATCAACTCAGAGCATCCACACTGGATGCCTAAGTCGACTTGTAGGGTCTAGGAGGACCTGGGAGTGGTCCACGGTGGGAGGGGGGGAGCCCCTTTAAAAGTGCCAGGGCGCTCAGCATTTTCCCCATTGTACCAAGGTACATGGGGGCTGAGCAGGACAGGGACAGGGGCAGGGTATAGGACCGGGGTGGGCAGGGCTGTGTCCTGCCCTGTGGGTGGCTATGCCAGGCTCTGGCTATGCCAGGCACCCTGGCAGGGAGGTCAGCGTGGGAGCCCTGGGGGCCCTTTAAGTCAACTTTATGTTGATTTATGGCTATTCTGCATCTACATTGGCTTAACTCGACTTAATAAAGTCAATTTAGCCAGTAAGTCGAAGTAAAAGCAGGTCTTGTTAAGTCGACTTAAAATTTCCTTAAGTTGACTTAAGCAGAAGCTTAAGTCGACTTAAGGAAACTGTAGCATAGACGCAGAGTAAATTAAGTTGACTTAAGCCTGCTTAAGTCGACTTAATTTACAAGCGTAGACGCACCCAAGGAGTCTTGTGGCACTTTTAAAGACTAACAAATTTAGTTACCGCATGAGCTTTCGTGGGAGAAAATCCCTGTGCTGAACTAGACTGAGAGGGCCACCCCTTTGGAACCCTAAAATTGAGATGACTTCTCAGATCAAACACTGGTGTTTGTGGTGTGGTATGCTCCCCACACCTTCTCTGAGAGAGCTGAATTAGGCCAGCTGGGTCCAATCAGCCAACAAAGCTACGAACAGGGGAGATGAAGGCTAATTAGAAGGTGCTAATGAGTTGGAAACTCACCTGTGGGGGAACAGGCAAGGCTTCTACAAAGCCAGGAAACTGGCAGTGCAGCTGGGAGGTGGTAAGAAAGTACCTGCAGTCAGTTTCTCTCATATGTGCACACACAGAGGGTGCAGAAGTTGAGAAAGTGTATCTAGTAGGCCTAAGAGAGTGATCTGACTAGAAAGGCTGGAGAAGGAAAAGCCTGGGAAAGCGCATTAGTAAGTAGTCTGAGGGGAGAGCAGTAAGGTTAGTGGAGAGTAGAGTGTGGGCCTGGGTTCCTCTACCATCCATTGGCAAGTGGTACTTTACGGGGCAGTGAATGGAAAGACTTCCTCAGTCAATGCAGGAGTGCCATAGTCAGAGCAGTGGCTGTAAAGACTGCCTGATTCAACTGGTACAGAAAGACTAACAGACTACCCCAGAAGGGGAAAACATAGAGTGAAATAGCCAGAGGATGGAGTCTTGAAGCAACTATACTGTGACTGTGAGCTGGAGGAGCAATGGTGGCAGAGAAAAAAGGGAGTGCTGAAGTGGGTGGAGCTAATTGGCAGAAGGAGGTGGCACCCAGTGGTGCATAGCCCACCCAGCGTCGGTGTTACTGACTGATCTGATGTAGATCTTTGCGGAGTGTAACTATGCATTGCTTTGTCAAGGAGGTTGCTCTTTTGCAAAGATGATGGTTTTGTCAGTAATCCAGAATATCATTTGTCTGGGCACCAGCTAGGAAAAGTAAAATTTGAGACAAGTTACAAAAGATATTAAATCAATATTTTTTGTTGAACTGTTGTGAAAAAAAATCTTTATAAACAGCACCAGTTTCACTTAAGGCTGGCTTCATCGCTTACAATAGAAAAGAGTGTTTTTCTGTTTGTATTCTTCTGCTCTCTAGGATGTTGCTATTATGATCTCTGTGCTGGCTGGTTTTGAACTAAACTATAAATACAGCTGGGGAAAAAATTTAAGGTTGGAGACAAAGCAAAAAGGTCTGAAGAAGAAGTTGAATTGAAATGCCAGAATGCCCCTTCTCACCTCTGGAGTCAAAAACAAAACACATTTGTTGTAAGCTGTTTCTGTATGGACCTCCGACTCTGCTGTTCTTAAGGGAAGAAAGTAGAAATCTAACGCTGGGGACAAGTCTGTGGCAGCAAGTCATCATACTGGTCCCTCCTTGGGGAGTGAACAAGAACCTTCAGAATTAAAAGCTCTGCAGCTTCAGATAAAGCTGGAAATTTCCCAAGCTGCTGACACTATCCTCTGTGGATCAGCCCCAAAGGAAATGCATAATAACCTGATGAGTTCCTTGTCAGTTTCACTCATTTCTCTTGTATGAGTACAATACTGCCATGTTCTGGGTTGCACACACTGAAAGGGCAATATTTAAATAGAGCTCTTGTGATTGAAACACTACACTAGAGGTTAGATTCAGTATCAATTTCCCTTCCCCACTTATTAATTTGCAGAATCTACACTGAATGTTTAAATTATTTCCATGTCCCTCAGTATATAACAAAGCAATAGGAATACATTATTTCCACCATTAACATTTTCTAGGCAAAATTTCCATATGGATTTGCTATGTTCTTTACCCTTGTCTTCTGTTGTGAAAGACAGAACAATAAATCAGAAAGTCATCTTTTTTCAAATGTTATGTTATCAAACCCTCAGCTCCTCCCTCTCTCTGCCGCACACATCTCACTCGCTTCTGCAAATACATGCCCAGGGTTACATTGCAGAAATGGATGTAAAGCTATAGTTACATGATAGAAGGAAGTGGTGTTCCTATATTCCAGCTGGAGCTCCTAAAGGCACTGATCTCGCAGATCACTCCTTTAGACTTTGAAAAAGGACTGCATATGCTGGGCCCATTTCTTTCAGCGCTTTTAGGGAGATTAGAGAAGCTGGCCCAGAACATTCCTGGAGCTCAGGAATGAGAAAGCTAGTGACTGGCCCTTGTGTAAAGGTACTAGTTGTGTGTATGAGCAATTGCTTCTTACCTCTTTCACTGGCACATAGCACTGGTCAGAATTTAGCCCACATGCTGTCAGTATATTCTCTGGTCTGATTCTACTCTTTCATTTTACCAAATTAATTTTACCAGTAAAATCAATAGTTATATGTTTTGATTCCAAATAGCCTCTACATTTATGAGTTGGTTTGACTTGATTTGGCTTCTGTTCTTAACGGGATTATAAATTTACTGTGATCTTTTATTGTATTCCATCTGTTCTCAAGGTAATTTCACTACTTGACATGGTACTACCTGACAAACCATCCTTTTGCGGTAGGACTCTGCATTTTCCTATTAAAAATTTCAGAGAATTCAGTTGTTATTCAGTAAGCTGATTATGAACTACACCAGTTCAATACTTACTTCATTTAAATTGTAAACTTAAAATGTAAATTGTAGTTGTTCATCTTTTTAGATCACCTGAAACTGTTTATTTGTCTCAGATTGAGTTAGCGCAGTACTACAAGTTGCTGTCATTGAAGCTCATAGAATTAATTACTCCCAAACTTAAATTTAAGCACATATTTATGTATACCTTGCTGAATCAGGGCCATAATCATTCCGTACAGCAATAGGGTGGCATGCTTTTATCTTAGTAAAAGACACTTTAATGCAGCTCTATATAGAAGAAATCTTGGATTGGCTCCTATGAAGGTTACCTTCTCACTTAGTGCAGAAATCCATGGTACTGCAGTGAACTGTTCTTTTTTTTCCCTAATCAAAGTCCAAAGCAGAGAATAAAATCACTCCATCTGTATTATAACAAGAAAGAATAATGACTTGTGTTTATATAGTATCTTTCACCTATACATCTGAAAGAGCACTACATTAATTCCTTTAGCCTTGTAATATCTCTTGTACTCTCATTTGGCAGAGGGGTCAACTGAGATTCAGAAGAGCTAAGGCACAAATTTTCAAAAATCCTCCACTAATTTTGGGTGTTGCACTCACATCTGGTGCCTACTGTCAGAGCTGTGGGCATCTGTAACCATTTGAAGTACCATTGAAAATTAGGCCCTAGGTGAAAAGTTGCATACCCTGACATTCAGACACTCAAAGTTAGTGGACAGTTTGGAAAATGTAGTCTAAAGTGCCTTGCTCAAGACCATCAGGAGTATAACTTATTATTATAAGTATAACAAATTGACTAGAGTTCTAGGAGTTCTATCTTTAAGGTGCCTAATCACATGGAAACTATGTATTATTTTGGTTTATAGTCCCCAGATCTAACTAGTATAATAGTCATTTCAGCTTATTTGATAGAGTTGATGATGCTCTTATACCTTTAAGAATTGTCAGGTGAGAAACAGAGCTCCTTAGTGCACAAAGCTTGAAGCCCTTTCTCTATATATCGGGGCCTCATCTGTGCAACCACTAACTATGAAGAAGGGAAGTCACTGTCTTCTCCTCAGTGGGGCCAGCTGCTGTGCTACAGAAGCAATTTGGCAACTCTGAAGATGGAAGTTAGTTTAGGGACCTGAACTGGGAACTAATTTAAAGCTCCCAGGTTAGTTTCCAAGGGGAGGGGAAGAGTAAAGGAAGCATCTGGCAGAAGAGATGGCTTGCGGGAGGGACGCTTCAGCATGGGAACATTTAAGTGGGAAGGGAGGAAGGGAGGACTATAGTAATGTATGTTTCTCTACCCATTTAGCATAATGAGCAGCAGACTTCCCCTTTCCTTTTCCATGGTGAGGTCCCAACAATGTACTTCTACATACTAGTACCCAACTGTGACGCCAACCAGCCAATCACAACATGCTATTTACATTTATTAGTGACACCGAAGTTATCAACCAGTGAACTGTGGCTGAGGCATGCAACTTTAGGAGCTCTTGATGTTGCTTCTTTCTCATTACGTCTGCAAAACCCTCTGATTCTGTATAAGAACTGAATAAGATTCTGTGCATTCAGACTTCTTCTATAAAACTATCTTTGTTGAAAACAATCTGCAAAAGACTGTGTGTGAAATAGAACTTGAGACTTCAGACCAGATAGAGGCTTAAAATGTTCCCAGATCAGAACAAAGACTGCCAGTTTGCTTCACTGCTAAGAGTCTAACTAGAAGTTACAGATTCAGTGCTTCTAAAGATGGCTGCAGAATGGCTGCTTCAGCTAAGCAATGTTTCATTCCAAACATGCTAATATCTAATCTTTAAAACTAATGAAAGTGCAGTTCCTTCCAGAACTACACCCAAACCATTGCTAGTGTGACCATTGGATTTTCTGAGTACTGGAGAAGCTTTACACTTTATCCCAGAAAAGGGGAAGGTGCCTACCACTTCAGATAGGGTATGATGGTATTTTCCTTGGCTGCAAATATGGTGCCTTTGCCATAAGAGGCCAAATGGACAAAACATCTGGATGGAAAAAAAAACAGCTGGGCATCTCAGAGATTTTGCGGACACCTGAGCAAACAAAACAAAATACTCTAGGGATAGCCAACATGTAGCTTTGAAAAACCATCCTTTTGGCTAGAGTGACATTCCACCCCTACCCCAAAAATATAGAAAGGAATTGCATGCTGTGTGGTTCCAAGTTCTAGTATCACTTTTTCATTGCTGTTTCAATGTGCAGCTTGTACCCAGGATTGGATCCTTTGATATTAATCACTCTAAGAAAGGCAAAAAAATTCTTACTCTTACTCAATGAATTAATTACAAACTGCTGCTGCAAATCTCAGTGGGTTATATTTTATTATGCCCAGATACTGATCTTTGCTCACTCTGGGAGCAAATGAATCAGCAACCATTTAACTATATTATGTCTCCCTCCACCTTTTTTATTTTTAAATTCTTCTGTATCCTTGAAGACATTCAAGATCTATAAGCAAATATTGAAAAATATTTGCCATACTTGGACTGGAGAAAAGAAGGTTCAGGGGAGGCATAATTATTAACAGCTGTGTTAAAGGGTGATATAAATAAGATAAGGATCAATTATTCTTATTAATCAGTGAGGGCAAAACAATGGCTGTAAGGTGAAAAAACACCACAAGGTCTTTTTAAGTTGTCCTTTTTAGAGGGTATGCGTTACAATGCGCTGTATGAAAGAGCTATGTAAAACTATACTGATCTGTAAATCTATGTATTAACTGGGTGCTTCTAGAATGATTTGGACATGCTAAAAACTGGGAGAGTCACAGAGGAATCAGACATCTCAAAAGATAAGAATAATAGGAGTATATTTCAGCTAGCTTATTAGCTTGGCTGATAAGGATTAGAGGTTTGATACTGGGTTCACTGAAGCCACTGGCGAAACTTCCATTGATTTCTGTGGAGCAGGATCAGCTCCTAATAATGAAGTTCAACTATATCCCTGGCATTTTTGTGTCTTGGCTCTATAGAATCTTACACAGCTGGATGGTATTCAGAAGTCTCAGCTTCACTGGATTCTACCTGTGTGGCTAAGGCAAAACTCTTGCTGCTTTGATATAGAATGCTCAGTGAAAATACTACCCAAAATAATGAGAACGGAAGCTGTTCCAGGGCTAGACTAATAGGTGTATATCAGGTCAATCAATGGTTTATTATAATGACTTGGCCTTGGGCAATGCACACGTGCGCGCGCACACACACACACACACACACAAGAAAAGAAAAGAAAATCGTTGCACTAAAACTTATAACTAAATTCAAAGTTAAAATAGTTACAAATAAGACTCAAAGGACCTACACATTATTAGATCACTGTGCCACTTGTATTATCATATTTTAGCAGCTCATCAAGCAAACAGGACAAAGGTTCAGATCATAGTTACCCTGTCAGTTCCTAACAAATATTTTAATTTTCTGAGAGATCATCAGAAAAGGCATTTTGAACAAAATCAGACAGCTGTGTTGACCTCTTATGGCAATACCTTATATTTATTACATTTATATTTGTATGTCTTTCAGTTGCCCAATAAAAAGGCTTATAAGTAAACTGACTGCCTGGATTGAAAACATAGCTGTAAAGGCCTTCCTTAGCGTGTTATTACAAAATCTGTCTGGCATACCCATGAGCCTCCTTAACAAGAGGGAAATAAGGTGCTGTATTTGAAATAGAAACAGGTGCTATATATCGAATCATGACATGGGTGTACAGTACATGGTGTACTGTCAGAGTTTTGTATACTACTGACCTGCCCACATTTTGCCATGCAGTCAGTACACTCAGCTCCACAAGTAGGTTTCTTAAAAGGAAAGATTTTCTTTTGTTTCTGCAGAAAGAAGAGAGTGGAGAAAGCAGAGGGTGTAACAGGAAAAGAATTTAAATTCACAAAAATCAAACAAAGGGAAAGCATGAATTGGCTGAGATGTTTCTTATAAATGTGAGGGACTTCCTCAAAGGATGGATGTGAATGAGGGCAAGTTACACAGTAGAAGCAACATCTTGTTCTTTTGTAACTTTCCTGCCAGATGGGTACCACCAAGGACCTCAGCTGCCATCCACCACTTCGGGACCTCAGGCTCCATGTTTGCTCCCAGTGGCTCACTGGGAGCTTTCCAAGGTGCTGACTCCCTCAGCCAGCAAGAAACCTACTCCCTGATCCCAGATTGACTGCTTGACTCTGCTGCTCACCTTTATACTGGAACCCTGGCTCCTCATTGGCTCAGCAGCCCTCCCACCTGATTGGCTGTTACTCTCTGGGCCTTTTAACCCCTTAAATGCCCGTGCACAGCAACTCCCCTGTCATTAGAAACAGCAGCAACCATATAGCTAAATGTATGGTAAACACTCCTTCCTGGTAATTGCAGGAGTCCATTAACTTGGTTCCCCTCATGTCCCTTTGAACATCTAAGAGGCAAATGTCCATTTACTACATCTCTTATGCCTTCCTGCCCCCCTACTTCAGTTTGGTATCAGTGGGTAGTATTGTCCTGGGGTCCAACCAGGCAGTCCTGTCTACAGTCCCTTGGGAAGTGTTGTCTGATCCTCTCCTTAGGCTTCATTACCTAACTGAGTTGAAGTGATTTCATCTTTATTTATTGGCTGTGGAGCTGCAGCCTCACCAGAGCTCACTCACCTCTACTCTGGTCTTTTCTGTTGTCTCCTGTCAAAGTGTCTTCCTAGTGGCTCTGGATCTTCCAGAAGACATATAGGACCATTGAACAGAGCAAGATGGATAATAGCACATGCATGTTGTGTCATAGGTGGTAGATCAGAAAATTTATTTTAATTTGTATTATAGTACTATCTAGAGTACAGGGATCAGGCCTCTTCTGTGGTAAACACTGTACAAACACACACTAAAAATAGGACATCCTTGCTTCAAGGCCCTCCTAGTCTGAACGCATATGACTACAGGAGCAGGTAAGCAAGGTGGTGGGTATACAAGATAATAATGAACCAATTATATTTAATACAGTAAGCTGATACACAATCTAGTGAGCTATATATATTTTACAGAGAAATTAGAAGGACAGTGGCTTTGAGGATTTTTATGAGGATCATTTCTCATGTGTATCCACTCTGGTGCCTGGACACCAGACCAGCAGTTAGGTAACAAACACCACTTTCACCCTAATTTTAGCATTGCCAAGTGTTTAATCATGATCAAAATGATCTTACAATGAGAAATGGTTTAGAACAAGAAATGAAGAAAATAATTAGAAGGATTGTAGGTAGACAGACTGTAATTAATCAGGAATGAAAATTGTCCAGGATCCCAGGATTAGTCTTATGGGGTACATCCACACTGGAGCCTTAGGTCGACTTAAGGACAGTTAAGTCGACCTACAGACCGCCGCGTCCACATTGGGCACTTATTAAGTCAACTTAAGTGCTTCCTTAGGTCGACTTAATAACACCACCTTTGGCTCAACAAAGACTCAAGGGAAAAGTGCCAACATCACCTATACAACTTCTAGCAGCCCCCAGGCCTCCTACTTAAATGCCGAACCAGCCTGATCCTGCTTTACTTATGAAAGACAAGAGCACAGCTTGAATCACACTCTCAAATGCAAGAAAATATTAGCTACCATATAACCTCCTGGAAAGAGCTGATGACGAGAATGTATGTTAAGTTAAAAAAATTAATGTTAGGGGTGTTTTCTTATTGAGCTTTTTCAGCTTCCTTCTTTCGAAGTGACAAAATGATAAACATTTGTCTTTTGTTTTCTTTTTATAGGTCATGTCAACACTACAGCCAGAGAAATAATGCAACTGGGGTCCTTAGCAACCACTAGACTCCGCAGGAAAACATAAATCAATATTCCTAAGTAACAGTAACTCAGGAAACCATTTAATATCAGAACATTAGGTTCCCAGACCAAAATCATTAACAACTATTTCAAAGCAAATTAGAACACAGATTATTACTCTGTAGGGTATACATAAATTGTACTAGGGTAGAAAATGAAATGGCAGAGTAGTTGCATAAAAGTGGTAAATTGTTTACCACAAGGCTCTGTCTGCCCACTGCAATATAATAAATGTTGGTCAGTTTTCTAAACAGCATTAAAACCTATTAATTTCCAACCAAATCATTTGTGTAACAGCTTTTAAGGGGGTGGTTTGGGTTACACTAGAAAAGTCAAGTACTCAGAGAACAGGACAGTTTATCATGCCAGCACTGCAGATTTTTTTTTTTTTTTTTTTTTTAGTAAACATCTAGCCCCCATGAGATAAGCATCCAAATATGTACTGAATGTGCACAAATGTGTATTGATGGAATAATGTCTTCCTGAATCTGCATACAGATAGTGTGAAACAAATCTAGAAGAACCATGAACTTCCCTCAGTCCACCTTAGAGGGCTGCTGTCTCTGAAGCCTATAGATGATCATATAAATAGCAACGTTGTAAACTATTTAATTATGGATGGGTTTAGCAGAAACATACAGATAATCTGTTTATCCAGTTCCAACATATGTAAAGAAAATTAGAGGGATTTTGTCTATTCAGTCGAGCCATTGCAGGATTGTCTACTCCTGTATATTCGTCCAAAATTTCTTTACTCTAGTTTAAATATCCCAAAGTTTGGAGCAGCTACCACTCTACTCAGTAGACTATCCTCACCATTAGAAAAAAAATTTCTGTCCTAATTCCCTTCTCACTTTTCATATAATTTCTTATTGTTATACTTTCCTGACTGGTCTGACAAACTTTTTTCCTCCCCTTTCACTGGATTCTTCTGCTCATTTCATCCAGACTTGGCTATTCCTTATAACTCTATTATCCTCTAGGTGTTCACAAAGCAATTGTTCAATAATTTCATCCAGTATCTTTCCGGCTGTAGAAGTTAGATTGACTGGTTTATAATTCCCAAGGTCGTCTTTGTTCCTCTTTTTGAAGATAGGTACTCCTGCCTTCCAACACCCCTCATGGGGGCTAGCTAGTGTTGTTCGCATTGAAGGAGCTTCCACTAGATTTATGCCTGTGGAGTTCTTCTGCACAAGCATTTTTCAAAGCCTTCTCTGGCTGCTTTAGGGCTATTCTGCACTACTGATGGAAAGCCAACCCCACCAACCGCACACCCACATGCCCAAGGAAAGGAATAGAACCTGGACATATGTTGTCTTTCAGTACAAGTTCTGTTGTTGGAAAATTTCCATTCATACCCTCATTAACAGCAGATGCTACAACTATGAAATTCTGGAAGCAGCAATGATTAGGAAAGATACCATTTTTGTAAGTGTAGCTTTGAACAGATTTTCTTCAGTGTAAATTCTGAAAAGCTTACACAACAGGGTAGGATTTTAACAACAACAGAAACTGGCCAATTCTTTCAAAGTTAACAGAAGTTTTTTCTGCCAATCACAAAAGTACACGTTGGGGAAAATGTAATTTAAGTTAATATAATTCGTGATTTTTAGTCCCTTCTTACAAAAAGAGATACCAGAAAGAAGACAGAACTAGGTCATTCTTCACAATAGTACTACAAAAAGTGACAATGTGGTATGAGCTCACCAGTTCAGAAATAGGAAAAAAAAAAATTAAAAAAATTAGTGGTTATTTTTACTGCACCTGATTACATATTTGTCTCCTCTATGTACAGCAGAAAAATAATGTTGGTGACATTTCTGGCATTAATAAGGGATTATAGCATTTTGTAATATTTTTTGTAAAACAAGTAACTAAATAATTATTCATAATCACAAGTCACGTATTTTAGCAGATTTATACACAACCAGACTCATACCAGAGAACGAATACAGCAAGTGTAATTAACATTCTTTTGTTAAAAGCTGAATAAACGTACATAATCAGTGGAAACCAGGCTATATGACAGACCACGCCTCTGCGGAGTGCTGAAATGATAATAATACTATGAACTTACATTTGAGTGGGCCAAATCATTCTTTGTAGATCCCCAATGGAGTCCACAGAGTTACATCAATTCTAGCCCCTGCATATGTTCTTGGCAGGGCCTGGTTCATATAAGTTTGGATAAAATGAACATTAAACTAAACTTCTGTCCATCCTTTGAGCTGAAATGAAATCACACTGAACTAAATATTTTAGAACCTCCCTTCCTGCCCTTGCCTAGAGTTGGTCAAAAAACAGAGGGTTTTCTCCACTGAAAACGTCCATGAAAAAAAAATCAGCCTCACTCAAACTTTCTTCAGAAAAATCAAACTTTTAATTGACAACCCAAACATGTCTGGTTTTGGTTCTAGTTTTTTTTTGTTTTTTTTTGTTTTTTAATGAAAATGAAGTTTTCCATGGAAGGCAGATATTTCTTGCAAAAAAATATTATTTAGTCAAAACCCCAATTTTCTATTGAAAAAGTTTTGATTGAAAATTTTGGACTCTCATTAGGAAAAAGGGGAGAGGAAGGGAGTAAATAGTGTTGTAGCATGGTGTTGGTGTCACTTCCCCCTGCTATCCTTAGTAAACCACACTAGTTATTCTCCTACCTGCAATAGCTGACCCACCCAGTTTCAGTAGCTCAGAAAGTGTTTCTACTGGACTGCAACATTAATATTTTTCATGCTTTGGGAAACTCCTTGCACTCTGAAGGGCACAGAATAGACCCCTTTTTTCCAGTAATATCTCAAGAACTAAATAATACATGAAAAATTAGAGCCACAAATAAATGTGTTGAGAGAAATACAAAGGATGAAATAAGGTGGGATCGAATGCATTGGAACAAACAAGATAGTTTATTTGATAGTTACTTCTGATGAAAAGAAAATAGCTGTGAGGAGTTGTTTAGGAGCTATATGAAGGGCATACACATACATTGCCAAAACTGTACTCAGACATGCAGAAAAGAACAGGGGAGTCATCGTTTATTGGGTTAACTTACAGAAGAAATAGCAGGCAGGAATAGGGACGAAACAAAGACTGCAAATGTGGGGTATATAAACTTTAGAGATCTTGTCTGAAAAAAAAATATGTCTAGTGGGCATTGAGAGAAGAACCCACACAAAAAAAAAAAACATATTTAATGATCATTGCTACAAATGTCAATTTTCAAACTTATGAAAAGTGATGGAACAATGCAAGGACTAATGTAGTGACACCATCTGAACAAATCCAGGGTGAATTATTAATGTGCTATAGTAGTGTACTCTCTCCTCCTTCAGTTTTAGCAGGAATAGTATAAGAGGAAAGTCCATGAAACAATCTACACTTCATTTAGTTTGAAGGAACAGGAAGTACACAGAAATGAAGAGACCATTCATTCAGCATAATAATTAGTACTTAACACCTTAAATGTGCTGTATGAACATTATAATTAGCGAGACATGTTTGTGACATAGGTATTATTTATTTATTTATTTATTTATTTATTTATTTATTTATATAGGCCTCAAATCAGGGTGCTTTCAAGACAAGTAAAAAAGAAAGGTCTCTGTCTACTGAATCATGCAAAAGGCCCTCACGCATATCATCCCAATTGACTTCAGTGAGTTTGGTAGGGACACAGAAGTTCTCCCAGGCACATGCAAATTGCAGTCTTGGTGCTTAATGCAGCCATGATATGGAAATGGATAACAATTAACCAGAGGTGAGGAATGCTAGGATGGAGAAGTGAATGATCAGGAAATGCTTATATTACATACACCTCTTATTAATCCATTTTATTAATAAAGTATAAGCAATTTACCTTCAGTTATATCAATTAATATATCAAAGTAATAAATATATATATTAATAAAATCCCCATCTCTTCACCAGACAGGGAAATGGAGACGCAGCAATATTAAATGACTTGCCCAAAACAAGTTAACAGAAGACCCAGTATTAGAACCTAAGGGGTCCTATCTCCCAGTCAAGAGCCTTTCCTGAACCCATACTGTGTTAGCTTTATAAATTAGTAGAATGGCATGTTTACTGTAAAGACAGAACTGGAATCAGATATACACTACAATGCACTTTTACTTCAGTTACAATAAAACAAAAAAAGGAGTCTTGTGGCACCTTAAAGACTAACAAATTTATTTTTCGCATGAGTGGAGAAAACTTACATTGAAAAAACCTTACAGTATAGGAGTGAAAGATAAATCCTGTGATTACATTTCACTGCATCAGGTCAGATTACTTCAGCAAATCAAATAAGTTATGTAGATTCAATCACAACATACCAGGAAAGTGGTGAGGTTGAGAGAAGTGAGAATCATTGTTAGTAATGAAAAACAAAAGAGGCGCCCCATCGTCCATTTAAAGTTTAATGTTTGTAATGGGAGAGCCAGTTCATACTTTCACTGAGACCCAGGTTCATGGCATTGAATTAACATGGCTACCCCTTCAGTTACAATAATTCAAGAAATCTCTCAGACACTACAGTGATAGACAGCAGCTCTCCCTCTAACATGAGGGCATTCAACATCTGAAACACCTTGTATCAACATTCCGCTATCACTTGCCATCACTTTATTTTGTTCATAGAACTGTAATGTTTTATTCTGGTTTTTAAAACTTTTAATTTTTTCCCCTTTTGAATAGTGTCTGACTGGTGGCGCTGGAAACAGAAGCCCTCTAGCCCTAAGACAAGTACTGCTTATATAGTGGGAGCGCAAGCATTTCTGCATTCCCTTTCCAAATGCGTCTCAGTCCTGATGAAGGGGGACTACCTCTAGGGATGCAAAGGTAGTCTAGCCATTAGTTTTCTTGCCTCTGTGCTGAAAGTGTTGACTATGGTAGGTACCCATACAGAATAGGAACATCAATAACAATTTTTCCCACCTAGACCACAGAACTGCTCTCCATAAATGTTGATACCCTTATTGTTAACAACATGTAGTCTGAAAGTACTCACAACTGGTACACACACAGAGGAAGGCAAAGCTGGTGCCCCAAAAGCTTACATTGAGAGGCACTAATGTTGTAATTAGATCTCCATGAGCCAACCCTGTAGCTGGGTGGAACCCCATTGATATCAACATGCAACTGGGTTTGTGGAGACAGACTATGTATGAACCCAATGGCTACTATTCCAAGATGCCTATTTCTGTGCTTCCTACCCTCTACTTTACTGGGCCATATTAAGAGGTACTAGGACTTTTTTCCCATAGCAAACAAGGGAGCATAGAGTGTGAAGAGGCTTTCTGCTACCTGATCCACAACTACTGTGGCAATACAGTGTTTCTCCTACATTTGGACAGTTTCAAATTTCAAGGTCTCTCCAAGATAATGCCCCACTACTATTGCTGACACTCTATATTTAGTAATAACCTCTAGAACTACTCAGTCACTGGGTATAGAGTGAATGAGTAAAGGAAAGATGTATTGAATATGGAAGATCCTATGGAAGATCCATTTCCTAATATTAATCATTTTTATTATTGTAATAACTAGAGTCCCATTGTACTAGGCAGAGTATTCCTTCGCTAATCTGGGGAATATTTTTCTATAGTACTTTTCATGCTATGTTCAGCCTTACTGTGGTGGTGTTCCTGTAGGTATTCAAGGATCAGTAAACATCGCTGCTTTGTTTTCTCTTCCAGAAGAAATCTCTGGACATTACAGATGTTTTACCACACACATTACACATAGCCTATAACACATGTGGTTCACTTTATAAAATATCAATGGCTTGATCCTGCACCATAAAAGTCAATGAGACTTTTGCCATTGACTTCAACAGAAGCAGGAGCAGAGCCCAAAAGATAGCTTCCTTTAGGTACTATTGGCTCTTTCCAGTATTTTAAAACATGTGCTGGTCCAGGACATCAAAACAGACCAGGATTAGGGAGCTGCCAGGAGCATGGGCCTCTAATAATACTCATCCCACTCTTGCCCGAACTCTGATGCCCAATGCTGATTAAGTTGGACAATGCTCCCTATTTTCAACTGAACCCAATACCTCCTCTACTCACAGAGTTCTTCCCCATGTATTCTGTGACACTCTGTATCACAACTGTCTTTTTAGATGGATAGAACATGGCCTCTATAATTACTCAAGGTGGAACATGAACAAGCTATAATATCTGTGTCAAAAACATATCCTGTAATTAACCTTCTAAAATATGATTATTGCACCCTTCTCCACGGCAATGTGGTGTAAAACTATTCTATGATCAAATGTCAAATGAGAGATGCTTTCTTTTATTTGCAGGCATTCTTGTGTAAGATACAATTCATTTTTAGTGAGTAAAACATTATAGACCCATTCCACAGCTGCTTATTTTCTTTAGATCTGCTTTGTATATTCTGATTTGTAGATCAGAATACATGCAATTACCAGCCATGCCAGTGCCAAAGTTTTGTAAACAGTGGGCTAGTCTGTGATTTGGACTACATACCTACCCAGGAGATAAGGGGAAGTAAAAATTCCCCTTACAGCACTACGCTGTTTACCCAGACCTGCACTGACATGGTTTGGAGCAGGGAATGGGTGGAGAAGAGTCGGAAATGGGTGAAGCCTTGACCCCATCTCTCTTGTTTGCCAGCCAGCACAGGGGTTGTTGCATAGTCACCAGCAAACTTCTACTTTCTGGAGCAAGGAAGAAGCCGTGGTGGGCATCTCAGTCACAGCTTAATAGGGCTGGTTCTGGAGATGTTAAGCTTATACCTTGCTCAAAGCTGTGCCTAAAGTAAACATTTAGCCCTGTGAAATTGACAGAAGTTTAGATGTAGGTCTCATATGGTTGCCTTTCTGGAAGAGGTAATTTAATCTAGCACAAGTCAGTAGGCTTAGTACAAAGGTAACTGGGTAAATTTATATGGTTCATGATACGTGGAGGTCAGACTAGATAATCTAATGGTCCCTTCTGGCTGTAAAAATTTATTATTCATATTACCAAAAAGTAGACAGCCTACTCAACAGCTTATTCTACATAGCTTAATGGGAATTTTTCTAACCCACTTTCTATGAAGATGTTTTACTGTCCTTTTGCAGTGCCCTTTACAGGCTGTTCTGTTGAAATAATCATCCAAGCTGTCCCTTCCACAGTATCTTACAAAACCTGTTTTTAATTCTATTAAAACACTTGGCTACAATGGCAGCATAAAATATCAATATTATTGATTGAGCTTTTTCCTTTCTTCACTGTATGGCTTTAATTCAAGACAATTTGCTTAATGAAAACAGGAGAATCTGCCAGATATAAAAGATAAAAGAGAAAGCAATTTTTCAAAGGATCAAATGAAATGCCTGATCAGCAGCATATACAGTCCCTGTACTGGTGAAGGAAGTTATATTGCCCCATAGCACATCAAAGGAGAATCCATACCTGCATTGAACCTAGCAGATCTGATTCTTCACTTCAGTTTTATGCTGATGTAACTTAATTGATTTCAGTGGGGTTACTCCAACATAAAACCTGTGGAGTGCGATGGAGGAGTCTATCCTCTTTCTATCCTTTAGAAAAATCAAATTAGCAACAAATAGTTTCTGTCCCCTGTCCCTTTGTATAATGTTAACTATTTAATTTTGATTAATCAAGATAAAACAATTCTAAATATGTAGACCTCTACTTCCAGTCAGAATAATCAACTGTACACGAATCTGTGTATTTTAGGTGCTCTAAGTGGTCTCAGTTTATTGTGGTAGCTGATGCCCTCTCAAAATAAAATCCTGACCCTACTGAAATCAATGGATGTTTTACCAGGAACTTCAAGGAGCCAGGATTTCACCTTGTGAAGTATAGACATGAAATATATTTTTCTCTCTCTGATCCCTCAAGTCTGTGCAGGCTGGATTTTATTTATTCATTGGCCGTGGTGTGTTTGGGACAGGGCTAGCTTGACAAAAAGGGGGATGTTGTAGCTTATGATCAAAATGCTGAAGTTTGGGGCCAGATACTTAGAAAGGCTGAGCATCTCCAGTTCCAAATAAAGTCAATGGGAGCTACCGCTCTCCTGAAAACCAAGCTCTTGCTGGTATTTTCTGAGGGAGAATTCAGAATCATGGGTCATTTGCTAAGAAAGTTATATCTTCTGTCAATCCCAACACCCACTTCAATGCTGAAGACCAAAACCTTTCATTTGGTGACCAAACATTTACTAAGGAACCAAGGGAGAGACTGGAACATTGGGGTTACGTGCTTTGCCTTCAGCCTCTCTCACCAAGAATACAGATGGCTGTGTTCTGAGAGAAAAGGGAAAACATTTTATGTTAATTTAAGTCAGTCTATTAGCTGTGGACTGTGGTAAAATGTTGAAGCTAGGAATGAGACAGCATATGGTAAATGAATAGCAATTCTCAATAGAATTGAAATATGCTAATTTCTCTTCCAAATCCTTATGTAATGTTGCAATGTGATTAAAATTCATTGGGGTATAAATTGATTCTTACATATAGGTGATAAATCAACTAGTAAAGTGCTTTTTGATGCTTCTGGATGAGGAGTGCTAAGTAAATGTAAGATCATCATCTTTAAAATAGTTAAGAGTAATATGCCACTTCATTTTATTAGCCTGTGAAGCCTTTTCAGACTTACAGGCCCAGTGATCCAGGTAAATTCTATTTTCTTTCGGGAGTGATTGTTCAAAGGATCTCTCAGTGCTACAACAGATCTTATAAATGATAACACAAAATGTCTGCTGTTCCTTCTTGTGTTAAGGTTTCAGAATTTAAGCATGCCAGTGCATCCAATTCTAAGCAGAGCACTTTAGCATAAGACATGTCAATCTGCATAGGATGTAAATCTAATGAACTATCACCTGGTGCACTGAAAAGCATGCTTGACTTTTGTGCGTAACCAGGCTCCATCCATTTCCCAAGGTGATACAGAAAAATTGGCAAGGACAAGCTTCAAAAGCCTCAGTGGCATAGTTGAGTATAGGCACTCAGACCAGTGCTGCTGATCTGCTACTCAAATATGTGATTTATATGTTTGTTTTTGGAATGGATGTAACTCATTCAAATTGACCTAACAAAATATATTTAAAAAGAGCTAAGGTTTGGGTTTCTTCATTTTAAATTATGAATGAATTTGTCCATTCCTAATCCTGAGTGACATGTTATGAAATAGGATATGAACGGTGATAAAGTCGATTTGGGGTAAGAGCAAAAGATGACCTGAAAGGAAAAAAAAGAAGAGCAAAATTACTTTGCTCTTTATAAAAGGAATTCTTTTATTGTTTATTATTTATTTATTCTGATTCTTTTATTGTGGATGTTTGTTTCCTGCCTTTCTACTGGGCCGATGTAATCAGATCATATTTAATATCTGTATTTAGGATATTTAAACTAATAAGTCAGGTTTGAGAGATCTATCTTGATCAGTCTGCATCTCTAAAGTCTAACAGTCAATTAGAGAGTTGTGTTTATACCTGTCTATTGTCATATCTGTGCACAGAATCATTTAGGTAACAATTTAATGCATCTGTTCCAATACATCTTTGAGAGGACAGTTCAAATGAGTTCACTGAGTTGTTTTTTGGGCCAAGCCATGATAAACCTTGTAAATCCCTACTGATATTCTTCACACTTCACATTCTATGAGCAGTACATCAGACGTTAGAGAGCAATATCTGTACCTATACAGCCCGTGGTGTATTCCACATCTTAAAAAACAAGTCCTAAACTTACAGATATTATGGGGAAAAAAGCACCTGGTTCTGTCTAATCTTGCTTTCAATGCCTTCCGTGATAGCAGTGCCATTGTAGGTGGGATTCACAAAAAGGATTTATGTGTCTAAGTCCAACATTTAGGCACCATTGGCCTTCACAAACTATCCCCTCTACACACACAGACACATACACGCAGCAGACATTTAAGTGTGTAAGCACTTAGGGTGCATCTACACTGGCAATTTAGGTTGACTTAAGGACGCTTAAGTTGACCTACACAAAGCCGCGTCCACACTGGCCTTTTATTAAGTCGACTTAAGCGCTTCCTTAAGTCAACTTAATAACAGCTTAAGTCGACTTAACACCACCTCTGAAGGTCAACTTAAGCCTTAAGTCAACTTCTTAAGCCAGTGTGGACAGGGAATAGCGCTAAGTCGACCTTATTAAGTCGACTTAAAACCGTTGTGGATGGTTATGTCTACTGTTAAGTCAACTTAACAAAGTCGACTTAAGTTGACTTAAAGTGTAGCCACTCCGTTAAGTCGACTTAACAAGGTCGACTTTAAGTTGACAACAGAGTCAACTTAACAAGTGTAGATATAGCCTTAAACTCCCTTGGCACCTAAGATTGCATCATAAAAGTCCACAAGGTGCCTCCATTTCCACAGGTGTACTTGTTCAGTCAAAGCAAACAGGGCACTACAGGAGGCCCCTCAAAGCTAAATTATGCATTGCAGGACTCAGTCTTGCATCACAAGATCACTTGAGTGATGTGGCTGAGACTTCAATTGAACATGACATTTGTTACAAGCTGGACTTCTCTAAAATAATGGAAGACTTTGCCTGCTCAAAAGCAAGAAAAGTCCACTTCTGGGTGATTTGGATGAGTTTCTCATGATTCATACTCTTTAAGAAATGCATTCTGATGTTTCTTCCTTGAGTAAAAGTCCCTTTTTATGCTATATGTGATGATGATTATGAGCGGCAGAGGTCGCAGTAATCATAGCAGTAATGTGGCCACTATGACATTGGATTTCTGCAAGTTTGGGTTTTTATCAATGTATGAGCAGGTAAGAGAGGAGTAGTGGGGACCCTTAGTTTCTCCGTGGGCCCCAGTGAGTCTAATGCCAGCCGTGGCCTCAGTCCTGACACTGCCCAGTAACTTGATGCCTATCTCATGCCTATGCCCTAGCAGGAGTCACAAACTAGATGTTCCCCCTCCTCTCTTACTTTCAGGCCCAAACTGGAAGACAGCCTCTGAGCATGCCTAAACCCACAAAGGAGAAGATGGTGATGCCACACCCTAGATCCCGTTTAACTCAGTGTTTGGGGTACTCACCCTTAAATGTAGGAGACCTATGTCCAAATCCCCCTCTACCTCATGATTTGAGTTTGGACCTCCCACCTGCCAAGCAAGTGCCTGAACCACTGGGGTAAGTCTTTTGAACTCTCCTTTTGGAACTGTGCCACTGTGTATAAATAACAAAATATTAATTGGAGCTGGGGAACCAGAACCTATGTCTCCTATCTCCCAGGTGGGTGCCCTAACCACTGGGCAATAGAGTTATTCTCTTTCTGACCAGATAAATAGTAAATTTTTTAAACACTGTGTGAGATATCAAGAGCATCAGGCAGTCTTAGAACGGAAGAAGGAAGGTATGTAAGCCTCAGAATGCTGAGACTTGTTCCCTAGTGACTAACCAGGGTTACTACAGGGCAATTGGAGGCAGCTGAGATCAATTGAAGACCTAGCCAGGTGCCTGATAAAAGCCTCCCTACTCTAAACAGACAGGGCACAAGCTGAAGGTGGAGTAAGGGGTGTGTTTGTGTTGTGGTTTGAGAGAGAAGCAGAGAGGAGCCTGGAGGAAGGTACCAGCTCCCTAGAATGAAAGACTTTCAAAGCAGGACTGAAATATTTCCCAGGCACTGGAAAACAGGGATACCAGAAGCTGAAAAGACAGAGGGAGGGAAAACTAGCAGAGGGGGAATTAGTGCTAAGAGGACACAGCAACTACAGCAAACAACTGCTATTTGTAGGGCCCCTGGGCTGGGAGCTGGAGAAGCGTGTGAGCTCAGGTCCCTACCCCCCTCCTGGCCTCACTGGGCCCCCTACTGGTGGAACTACCATCATTGGGGAGATGAGGTAACTGTGGGGTGCCCTAACCCCTAGAAGGAGATAGAAGTGCAGAACCTATTAAGTGGAGCTAACAGTTTGCCACAACAGTGGAACAACTCCAATAGGAGAGTGAGAAAGAGAGATGCAAGTTCAAGACCCTATTCCATGTCAGGCTGGGGGTATTTAAACTCTTGGTTGCCAACATCCGGGATGAGTGCCCCACCACCGGGCTCAATACTGGGAGGGAAAGCCTCATCATTATGACCTCTGTTGGTTTTGAAAATGAACTTCAGAAGAGGGTTCATGGCTTTGACCACACCTCTCTTCTCATTATTCCCTAGTGCCTAGTCTAGAGAATCCGCTTTTTTGAATCCCTTTTTCAGGTGTCTAACTCTGTCCATGCATTGAGTGGGGAGCTTGGGCACCTAACTCAGGGCTGCAAATTCCACTAGGCAGCAGGGCAGCTAGAAGTTTGGCACTGCAATGCTGAGTATTGCAGTGCGTAAGTCCCTCTTGTGAATCCCATCCCTTGTGTTCTGCATTGAAGACTCCAAGCAGATGGCCACATGGGCTAACAATTGCCTCAAATGTCAAAGAGCAGCCAATGACAACATAATATAATGGCCTAATGCAAATATCACATGTTCTTCACATAAGTGCTTGAGATACAGGAGTCGCAAAGCACTTTGAACATATAAGCAGGGGTTAAAGTAAGGGGGAAACACACTGGAACGCAGTTCCGGGGCCCCCAAATTTGAGGGGCAAGAGTTCCAGGGCCCCTAAAAATAGAAAAATCCAGCGGAACGCATGTTCCACCCTGCCCTGGCTGCTGGCAGGTCCTACGCCCCACTGTTGTTAATCACAATACTTATTGTGTTATGCAGTATTTGCTAGTGTATGGCAATAATTGCTATAGATATAAATGCCATACAAAATTATAAATATTTTTATGGTGTGATAACTGATGCATGTGGTACTGAGAAGTGGTTGCAAATGCCTATCTGGGCTGGGGCCCACACATGCATGAAGAGGGCCCAGACAATACAGGAAGGGGGCCCAGAGATTAGGAGGGTTCCGGGACCTGTCAAATTATACTTTAACCAGTCATATGAGTAGTTCAAGTTCCTTCAAAACAGGAACAAATCATTTAGGTTCCAAACCACATGAAAGTTAAGTATGTGCTTAAGTGCTTTGCTGGATGGGGGCCTAATCTTCCTCAAGATATCTGAGAATTGACAGCTTTTGTGATTGATATACAGGAATTCTTTAATGCTGGCAGTCTTATTTTACTTCGTTTGATGATTTGGAACTACCCCATGAACTGATCACTTTATATTAAAGTCAATGAAGTTGTAACACATTTGAAAAGACAAAGTTTCAAAAATATCAGAATTTTCACTTGTGGTCTTATTAAAATATTCTTAAAAATCAATGTTTATTGTTAGAGTTTCATTAGAAGGAAGTAGCAATATTTTTCACTGCCATATTCTGATTTATTATAGTTTGAAAGAATCATATCGCCATAGATGACTCAAAATGTTATTTGAATGTTAGGGCTCAGTCACCCAAGGATCAAGATGAAGTATGGAAATAATGGATATAATAGCTTTTACCAGGAAAGTATTTCTTTGACATTAGTTAATCTTCATTGAATCTTTGAATATGGCTGGATTATAGCATCTGATTTATTTGATTACCTTTTAAAAAAGATTTATATAATGTATAATTTTATATTGACTATTTGTTGTCATAAGCTCAACAGGACTAGTTGTATGTATAAAGTTATGAAAAGATTTGATCCAATATTCAACGAAGTCAATGGGATTCTTTCAGTGAGCTTTGGATCAGGGCCCAGATGTCAAGTGTTTCAGGATCAGGGCTTTAGATTGTGAACTCTTCATGGCAGGGACTGTGCCTTCCTACATTTGTGAGAACTCGTACTACAAATCATCAGTAATAATAATACACAGACAATGCTTCATAATCAGTAATAGCTCTATTGTATCAAATGCCTGACAACTTCAGGTGTCTAACAAGATGCCTGCTGGCCCTCACCCTCAGCTGCAGTAAATTGGCTTAGCTTTGATTTTATTCTTCTCTTGCTAACTTCTCATTTATATAATTCATACTCCAGAGTGAAACCGGCAAGTACTAGTGCCCTTGGTGAACACATGTAACTGAATCATATAGTACTTGTATATATTTGCATATGGACATCAAAAAAACACAAATGCTGGCTGTTTTCTTGTGCATTAGAGTACAGCATGTCCTTGGCATCACTAATTTATTTAGGAGAAAAATATGTAAATGCAATATTTACAATATTCTTTAAAGAAAGTGATGAAGCTGTTATTAGGGGTGAAATCGTGACTCTGTTGAAAGCAACAGCAAAACTCCCTGCTGAAGTCAATGGCAAAAATTGAGTCATTAGGGCCAGACTTCACCCTTGGTAGACAAGCATTTTAAAAAAAATATTTCATTATCTAAAAAGCTCTTCTTGCCTATGTGCACAATTTCACTTTTGAGCTACAGTGCAGTTTTAGAAAACAATCCTAATTAGTTGATTAGCAACAGCCATAAAGAAATTCCTAGCCTTGCATTCATTTTATAATTTTTCCATTTATTGTGAAATTTGCTTCACTGGTTTTATGATGCAACAATTTCAACTTTCAAATCAGGTGGTGTCTTTGTTTCCATTTTTTAATGTATGATGCAGGGGAAGATAATGTGCTTTTCAAGTCCTTTAAACAAATGAGCGCACACGCACACACACCTGCTCATAGTAGAAGAATGTTAATATCCTTCACTATTCACTTATTGAATTTATGTGTTTCCTTTTGTTGGTAAAAAATTGTGCTCACCTGTGCTCAGGTGAACTACTCATTGATAAAGACTGAAGTCACAGCCTATAGGCAGGAAACGGGGAAAAAATACACATACACACATGCTAGAATGGTTCAACAAAACCACCAAAAGATGTGCTGTCCTAATCCAAATAAATTAGATTTCCATGTCTTCCAAGAGATTCATTATTTTTCTAAATCTAAACTACATTGCTTCAATGTCAGTTAGACAAGCACTAGTTCTCTGCTAATGTTGTTGGCAATTGTTAAGCATGCTGGAGTCAGATCTGCAGTTGGTGCAAATGAGCCAAACTTCACTGAATTCAGACTAGCAGAAGATCGTGTCCGCTGACTCGGATTATCTCACTGCCAAGTTTCTGTGCTATGCGTTGGGAGGGGCCCACTCCACAATGCTAATGCAAATCTGTTACTGTGGGAGAGAGAGCTTTGTACAAGCTACTAAAAGAGAGGTGTCAGATTATTTTACTTTCCCTATCTCATGTCTGACACAAGATAACAGTAAAATGGATTAGTTGCTATCAGAGGAGCCTGAACAGACAACCACCAAACAAATGGAATTATGTTTTTACCATAATGCCGATTGACTAGAAATACCAAGGCATTGAGACTAATATCCCAGATGGACATGGCCTCTATTTGCCAGAAAATTAAGGCCCACATCCTTGTTAATACATAGCAATGCACAGGTCAATGAGAACTGGCAGAACACAATGCAAACAGTTCATGCTGGCTGCTGTGTGGCCAATTCCCAATCTGTGTTGATTGCGCTGAGAGGCAGGACAGGAGTATGCCCTTCTTGCCCATCTCTACGGGACCTCTGAAACAGGAGGATTCCATCACAGCATGAACATCCCAACCAACCCAGCTCACGCTGCCTTTTTGTCTCTGCCTTAATTAAAATATGACCAACAGTTGCCTGAGCTAAATAAGACCTGCAGTTTGTTGGCATGCAAAGTACACAGGTCTAGGTATTAGCATATGTGAAGTGTGGATTTGGAAGGGATATATCCACACAACTATCGCTTGTTTTCCCCTTGACCCTCTGAAACAAGGTAGTCGCAATGGTTCAGAGAAGAGCTGGGCAGCTTTTTGACAAACCTTTTTTTCAGAAAAAAATGCTGACTCAGATTGATGAATGTCTTGTGAATTTGTAGCACATTCACTGAATTGTTCTGGTTGAAAAATATTCAGAAAAAAACAAGTATTTCATTTCAACATTTTTCAACAAAACATTTTAATTTTTTATTCAAACTGACTGTTTTGAAATTTCCTTCAATTCTTATAGAAATTTTTTTAAAAGCTCCCAAATCAAAGCAAACCATTTCATTTAATCCAAAACCATTCTTCACCTCTCCCCCACTGACTTTGCAATTTGCCAAAATGTTTTCAAAAACCTTTTGTTTCAAGTCAACTATTCCGGCCCCCCCACTCCCCCCTCAATACTCAGGGGTGGATTAAAGCAAGAGCTTTAGAGGCTGCAGCCCCTGGCCGAAAGGTGGACCCTGTGGCCCTCAAAAATCCAGCCCAGCTGGAACGAATGGCAAGCTGCTGCTGTTCACCTTCAGCCTCCCTGCCTGCCCAGCCCCTGGGTTGGCTGGTCTCCTTACCAGCCATCTTGGGGGAGGAGAGGAGGGCGGGAATACTGTGGCCTCTGGCCCACCCCCTAGGCCTCTAGCACAGGGATCAGCAACCCCCAGCATGCATGCCAGACTTGGTACTCACACCTATCCTGAACACCACTCAGGATCCCCCCACTGGCCCCGCCACCCAGCGGGACTTGGGGTCACAAGAGCAGCATGCGTGCCACAGCTCCTTGCCCCTGCTGGCTGCACTTTCCTCTCCCCCCCCGCCCCCATTGGGGAGCACAGCCAGCAGGGGACAGGAGCTCTGCAAGTGGCGGTGGGGCCAGCAGGGAGGAGTCCCTGGCCCTGGCCCTACCCCTGGTGGTCCTGCCCCCAGCACATTCTTAGGGTACAGTGGGCAGGACTGGCACGGGGGATGGCAAAGGTTACCGACCCCTATTGAGTTGGCCTGCTGCCCGCCCCACAGCTGATGCCAGTAAAGTGACTTGCACTCCTGGAGCCCCTGATCCCTACCTCCTCAGCACAGTGGGGAAGCAATGGGGGGATACACAAGAACGGGCAGCCCTGGGCCCCCCTGCCCCCAGCCTTGATCTGGCCCTGCCAATATTGTCAGAGAATCAGTTATTCACTCAGTTCTGTTCCAGAGATATTATCCAGAGGAGCATAAGAATACATTCCCAGATATACAACACTCTCTAGGTCATCGGGGGGGGGGGGGGGGCAGCATTTACAAAGTATAAAAGGTTGCTCAAAGTACCACCATTTCGCCTTATACTTAGGACATATGGTACCATAATAGCTACTGCTGTAAATCAGGTGCATCTTCAAGGTATGATGATGCACAGCATTTGCCCAAAAATATAATTAAAATAACCTGCATCCAAAGAATAAAGTAGGCATGATGAGAAAAAGTCATTTTTGATGATGGATCCATAGGGTCAGGTTTTGGCTCCCTCTCTACCCTTGCACTGCTGTAGAGGAGTTCAAGGTAGCAATCGTGATGCACCAAATGAGGATGTATGCTCTAAGTGCTGGAGCAACAACCAGCAGAGATGACATGCAGGATGTAAGGCTGGCCGTGCTCCTTTAACAAAAAATGTGGGAAAGATGCTTAATGTGGTACATGCAGCAGGGTTAGTTCTGGTGTCCTACTGTTCAAGTTCTGCATTTTAAAAAATCTGACATAAGCATAAGTGACTGTGCTATTTTTATTTGTTTACCTGTCTAGTGCCAGTGAAGCTTTGAATATATTTATAAATGTTTGTATTTGCAGTATTAAGAATATCGAGTTAATATATAAACCACCTGAGCCCTCTAAACTTTTGTCAGTTGTTTATGTCATTTTATTATCCATGCTTTTGGACTATTTCACCTCATTCTTGATTTCTTCATGGGAAAATACAGAATTTCTCCTGCTGATTTGATTTCATGTCTAACTGGATTTCATATTTTTCTTTGTATATTAAAGAGATTCCAGTCCTGCCTCTTCTCTTTTCATTTCTTTTGAATATATTACTAATGTTTTTTTCCACTGTTGATATTTACCTACTAAAAAAATGTAATCTGTATAGATGGGCTTGAATGGGAACAAAAACCACAATGCCACTGCATTTTAAAAACACTGAGATCCAGATCCAAATTTGGATCACAACTTCCTGGCTTAAGCTGATCTTCAGGGCTGGATGAAGGGATTCCAGGTTGCCCACTTTTGTGGGACCCCACTGGTCTGGTGCCCCATCGTGGGTCCCCCCCCCCTTGCCTGCAGCCTGAGCCCCACACTGTGGGCTTCTGCCTCGGGGGGGGGGGGGCAGCCGGTGCATGGCCGCTGCACTCCAGGGCTGGGGGAGGAGCTGCCCCACATGCTGGATGGCTCTGCCCCCAGAGCACTGTAGATACACCCTGCCCCCACCCCCAGGGCAACCAGCTAGGCTGGGGAAGGGGCAGGAGCACTGTGGCTTGCTGCAGCCTCTGGCCTCAGGGACCCCCTGCACAGCACCGGTGACCATGCCCCAGCCCCAGAGCCAGATCAGCAGGGGCTATAGGGGCTGCAGTCCGGGCCCCCCCTGCAGGCAGGGCCCGGGGCTGCAGTCCCTGCATTAATTGGATCCTGCTGATTTGTATACATAAAATTGTGTCTCTTCACTACTGACCCCATATTCATGAGTGTCTCAAGAGGAATTACATATGGTAACCAAACACCAGAGGTCAAAATCATGTAAGCCTCAGGAAGGTTCTGATCAGTTACATCCTTGCAGAACAGCAATGCGGTGGCATTAATCACAGGGGCTAAACTCAAACTTTAAGCTCCATTTCTAAGGCTTGACTGGGATTTACATGATGTGTAGTATTTGTGTTGGCTTCCTGCACAAAGGTGAATTTTATCCAAGAATAGTAACAGTTGTTTGGTTGAATTGACGAATTCAAGGATAAATTTTAAGTCTCGGGAGGAAGAACCCAAAACGCTTAGTAACTGACTATTAACATTGTCTTTTGTGCTGTGCTAAGAACATTGGGGTACCCCACACCTCTAATGGGACTCTGTTGCCAGGTGTAGGGCAAATCACTGGCAAGTGCTGAAGGTGCTTCATCTGCCAAACACAACAGCACTAGCCTTGATAGGTCCCTCAAACACATAGTTAAAGTGAAGGGATATTTTATTAAGGTGTGACTGGGGCATCCTGGGATACGCTCCTGGACGACCAAAAATCAGGGCAAGCTGCAAAACCGGGAGCCAAACTCCCCAAACACTGATGGGTGGTACTTAAACCAGTCTCCTTATCAGTCACAATCAGCCTTCTGGTTCCCCACACCAGGTACCACGAAATCTGCCCAAAATAGAAACAGCCCCCTTTATTGCACTCCAGCTCCTCCGGCTCCCACCTCGCCGCACGGTCCCTTAAAGAAATAGGTTCTCCCCAAAGGGCCAGCCACATCACATAGAACAATAAAGGTTTGGATCTTACCCAAAATACCACACTGGTAGCCAATCCTTTAGTAACTACAACTAAAGGTTTAATATAAAAGAAAAGAAGCAAAATATGAGAGATGTTAAAGGGTCAAAGTGAATCACACACATACAAATGATTTAAAGTTCATGTAAAGCAGTTTGCAGGTTTGTTCCTCTGGTAAACATCCAGCAACTCGGGTGGGCCTCAGTCCTTTGTCCAATCACAGAGGACTAGCTCCAGAGATGGGTTTGGCTGTAGACTGGGGACTTGAGACAAGATGGAGTCAGGGCTGCTGCCTTTTATCACCTCTGGCCTTCTCCATGCTGTATGCAGGTCTTTCCAATCAAAATGGAGTTGAGTCACATGTTCAAGTCCTAGTGGCTCAAGAGGTTTCTCCCTGGGCCCATTGTACCAGGAGGCTTCCTTAATGGGCCATTAAGGAAACAATGGCTGTAGACATCCAGTCTGGGGAATTTCCAGAATCACACAATTTGGAATCCAGATACAGCTAACACATTCATATCTTCCAATATAGATACGATACCTACAACTAGACAATACAATCATTTCTAGCAAGTACAACCTTCCTATTGATACCAAACATGACATAGTTCCTATGGATTATAGCAATGATGAGATATTAATACAAAATATCATAAATGGTTCCCTAAATCCAGACAGCATCACACAAGGGATGAAGGAAAGGGGAAGGTTGTGAATTTCTTAGGTACAGTGGTGTATCTAGTTACAATTCAGGGTAAAACACTCCCTCTGAAGGAAGTCAAGTAGAGGACTCAGACTCCTAGGCTATGTCTACACTTGCAACTTAGGTCAACGTAACAATGCTTAAGTCGACCTACGCAAAGCTGCATCCACACCGGGTGCTTAAGTCAACTTAAATGCTTCCTTAAGTCAACTTAACTGCCCCTCTTTAGATCAGCTTAATGCCCAAGTCGACTTAAGTTGACTTAAAGCCGGTGTGGAGGGGGCATAGCCTAAGTCGACCTAATTGGAGGCTGGCTGGAGAGAAGGGGAGAGCTGGGGCTTGGGAGATGGGGCTGGGGAGACGCGGCTGGGGAGCTGCAGTGGGAGATCGGGGGCTGGGGAGAATGGAAGCGACATGGCAGGGGATCGGGTTGTGAAGGTACACAGGTGTACGGCGGCCCCAGGGCCACCACGCATTCGCAGCTTAGAGGTAAGATGGCTCCAGGCCCCCACAACACTCCTTCATTAGTCTAGCACCTGCCTGTGTGGATGCAGGCAGTCAACTGGAATGTTTAGTGTGGACATTCGAAGTCCACTTAACAAGGTTGACTTTAAGTCGGCCTAAAGTTGACCTTGTTAAGTCAACTTAACAGAGCCTATAGTGTAGACATAGCCCCAGTGCCTGGGGTGCTCTCTCAAATCTGGTTCTCCATTAAAAACAAGTAGGAAAGCTGCAGGGTTCCAGGCCAGGATCAGTCCTGTCCCTGACAGATGTTCCCCTGTGCCAGTTTTCTGTCTACCTTGTTTGTGTGGCCACCCCTCCCAGGCTGCTCATGGGAATGGCTTTTTTACAGCTTCTTTGGTGCCATGGCCCTGCCTAGGGAGAAGGCCCCCTAACTATTGTCTCAGCCCTGGCTCGGCGTAGGGTGGACAATGTCCAGGAGTGCAAGACCAGAGTGGCTTGTTTTTCACAAAGGGCATGAGTCACACACCAACACCTGTAACTATGAGTCACATACCTGCAGCCCAAGACTCTGCCCGGACTTGTCCGACAGTTTTCCCTGCCCTCTCTCCGCCCCTGTAATTCAGGGAGCCTATCAGAGTTACTGGCGGGAAGCTGCCTGAGTTTGCCTTTAAAACCAGACATTTTTGGGGCCAGACTCCAGAATAGGTTCCTGCACTGCCTCCTGGCCTGATCACTGACCCCTGGCCCGGGGTCTTTGGGGACCTTTCTCCGCTCCCGGCTATGTAATTGAGTGTACCCCCATTTTCAACCCCCCTCCCACGAACAACGAATCTTCTCCTGGAGATCTCCTGAACCACGAGCTACGAACTACAAAAACAGAGTCCTCTCTGCATTCATCTATGCTGCTGCTGCTTCAGTTTCTGTCCTTGCTGCTCTCCTGGGGATTGGTAAGATTCCCCCCTCTCAAACTCTCTCTAAATTTACCTTGGGGTCTGTAACAGAGACCCCCTCCTACTCCGCAGTTCCCTTGCTGCTTAAAGAAAAGCCTGTGCCGCTGCTAAGCTCTGCCTCTGTATGCTCTGTCCTGGGGCTCCCTGCTTTCAGCTGTTTCCACTGCTGCAGCCACTATCCCCTAACCCCCTCAGGAGCTGTATCCTGGGCTCACACCACTCTGCCCCTGGGACTGCTCCCCCTGGTCAATAGGGCCAGTATAGTATAAGGCGTGCCATTAGGTTTAGTTTTATTAGTTGGTTTAGGCTTAGTTTTGTTAAGTTGTATTTTATTAGCTTGTATAAGTTGTAGTCCTGTTAGAATTGCATTTTGTGTCTGTGTTTAGTGGTAGATAAGTGGGATACTTGTTTGCCATTACCTGTTTATATTGTGTGGCCATAGTTAAGCTAGGTTAAAGATAATTGTTTTACTGTATTGCTCCTCTCCTTTTTGTTTTTCCTTCTTTCTGTTGTTCATTATTAGCATAAGTTGTATAGCTGCTGTTAAGTTGTTAAATAAGTGCCTCTGTGTCTTCATCTCTCCCGAACACCCCAAGTCCTCTGCTGCTGTTTCCCCTTCTCCCTAAACTTCCAAAGCCCCTTGCTGCCTTTCTTCTTTGATTCCTCTGTGTTTAGCTTGCAGACTCCTGAAGACTGCTCTGAGCCTCGCCCTGCAGGGCTTCAGTGCCTCTTGCTGAATCCCTTGCAGCTGTACTCTCCCCCCTTCCTCTGCCACTAATTACTCACCCCACCCCCACCTCTGCTCCTTAACCCAGCCTCTAGGCACACTCTTACAGACTGCCTCTTGCTGCATCCCTTGCAGCTGTACTCTTCCCTCTTCCTCTGCCACTGATTACTCACCCCACCTTCTGAGTGTGCTTCCCTGGTCTGTTCCCCTGCTCACCTCTGCTCCAAGCACACTCCAGCCCGTCTTCAGTGCCTCCACACCTGGCCTGCAGACTGACTACTCCAGGTCTCCCCCTGCAGAGCTTCAAGGCTTACTGCAGCCTCTGCTGCTGTGTTTTTCCTTATCCCTCTGCTACTGCCTGCCCATACTCCCATGTCTTTTCCCCTAACCTCACTTTTACTAATTCTCTCTCATTGGTACAGTTGCTTTGTATGTTTATGCTTGTAAAAAAACCCCATTGGTTTATATTAACTTACACTGGTTTATATTAACTTACATTGGTTTATATTGATACCCACTGTGACACTATACTGTTCAATAGAAAGACCCATCTCCCAGTAACCCCTATACACCTCACTGCCCCATTCCATTTACCCTTGTTCACCCCCAATAAAAACACTTATTAATTCAAACCTCGCTAGTGTGTGTGTGTGTGTGGCAGCTGCCCCCCAAGATCCTCTACCTGCTGGCAGGGACAAGTCCATGCTTTATTTCACTGTGGTTGGTGGGGAGGGGGACCTCTGCATGGTCTCCCTGCTACTGCGGCACCACTTCCTGCATTGCTCTGGAGCGTGGCTGTTCAAGCTGTGGTGGCACCTGTACTATAAGCCCCCTCCCCCCCAGTCAGTTGCTGCAGTGTATAGAATTGTTCCTTACAACAACAAAGCCCCTCCTCTTGGGTCCTACACCAGTCAGAACACACTGCCCACTTTCCAGACTAACCCCCACTGCCTGGGGCATTTTGTCTGCAATAGCCTTCTTTAGGCTTCTGTTGCTTTAAGAATTTGAGTTAGCTGCTGGCTCTACAGCCCAGAAAGTTCCCATCACAGCCCTCTCTGATCTGGCTCTTCTGCCTCCTACAAATTCTTCATAGACCAATGCCCAGCTGCAAGGTTGGCCAATCACAGCCTGCTCTATATGTGACTCCTCAGCTTCTGCTCCCTTAGTCAGCCTCTTCTTGTGCACGCACCTTTTCTCTGCTAGCCGTTTCCAACTTCTATTCCCAGCACGCCAAACAGCCAGGACTATGCTGCTACCAACTTGCATACAGCTACTCCAGCATCTCTCCAACTTCCTGTTCTACACTCCTTTCAGCTCTACATGTAGCTTCTCTACTTTCCCTTATCTGCTGCCAGATTGCCATGAGGCCTTTCCAGGCTATCCGGCTCTGGCCACTGCCTTCCCAGGGCAAGAGATCCCTTCCTACCCCTTTCCCTTATTAGCCAGAGGAGAGGAATGTCCTGTGTGTCCATCCTGAACTGCCAAAGTTCAGCAGGAAGAAGATTGATGGAAATAATACTTTCCTGATCACCAGATTAATCCCAGCACTGGTAGTATTCTCATTTATTGGTTGATGGATTTTTATTATTCAATTTTTAGTTAAGGTAGGCTGAAGAGGAAAAGTCAATATCCTGCTTCCGATTCAAAACCATCAGCACCTAGCAGGAGCACTGAAAACCTTTCAGGACTTAAGCATTATTGAGATGTACAACAGAAAAAGATTATATCAAAAACTGAAATTATAAGGTTTATAATGAATATACAGTAGTGTAGTATAATTAAACCCATGACTCATGCACATGACTAGAGCATGAGTCATATCAAGAAACTCTTCCCATCATACAAGAGTGTCTACCAGAAAATCCATTATTTTAATCATTATCTGCTTTATGTACTCAGCTTTCTAGCCATTCTGAACAAATCAAAAATCTGTTATCTGGAATTTAGAGTAGGGTTACAAGGTTCTGTAACTCTTCGAACTACTCACATTTAGGTTTGTCAAATCTTTTATTTTCTCTTAAATGTATCAGTTATAATAGATCAACCACTAAAAAAATTAAACAAAAGCAAACCCTAAATTGGCAATTTTGAGTCCTGTTAGATTCATAAAACTTTTCTTGCCTTCCTGATTCCACTATATTTCTTTGCAGAAAAAACTTGAGAAGAATTTTCGTAAGTGAATCCATTTTTCTTCTGAATATTTAAATGCTTAGGGAGGGATTTTAAAAAATGCTTGGCTTTAGCCAAACTCTGCTGCCATTGTAGCATTAAATCCCAACTTAGCTTCCAGTAGTAGTGTCAGAGAATGAGTAAGTGGTTGATTATGTCTGCAAATAAACTTAAATTAGATACACAAGGAGTGTGTATGGTAAGAGGAGTTAGACTTCATTGCCAGAGGTGGATAACATGACACAATACATTAAAAACCCAACTAAAACTGTCAAGATGCATTATGAAAAATGGAAGATTTTTCAAACAGTGTTTCTATATTTTTCACAGTGATTGGATGTGACAAAAAAAGCAACTGGCAGAAAATGAAATTGCTACTAATTGTGGATGACTCGAATGGTCAACAGATTAATAGTTCTATGTTCATTGAACAGGAAAGAAATACAGAATCTCATGAGGGGAGAATGAAGTCTGATTGCACATCACAAAATTCAAAATACAAAGCACAATCAAAAAAGGGGTGGGGGGAAACAAGTAAATGTAGTGGAACATTATCTGAGTAAGTAATTAACAGCGTAGATGTCTGAGCTCTCATACCACAGTCATTTTTTAAAATGCTTTTATTTCATATTTACATATTTTCTAAACAGCTTGTACACTAGAGCTAAAATGACACCACTATCTAACTACGGATCTGATAGAGCCATATCTTCCATCTAAGTAAACCAGCCTGGCACCGTGAGATTCCACAGGGAAATAATCTTCACCCTAACTCAATAGCACTGCCAATGTTATAGCTATACTAACATCCACTTCTCCTGAAGACTCCTCTGCAGGGGTTTGGCCAGGAAGTCCACATATGCCTGAATCCACCAGCCCTAACCCCATTCAGTCCCCGTATACTTCTTACCAACAGCATTCTGGGAGCCTTCAGGGGGATGAGTGCCAAGGCAAACAGGTGGGGCACACCTCTAGCATGAGATCACTATGTCCTGCACATCCTCTGCATAGGAGAACTGTATTGGTTCCATGGCAGCAGGGACTATCTGTGTCCATGAAGGACAAAGCTAGTGTTCATCCTCTAGTGACTGTAACCCTCTATAGTCGAACATGTATATTCTATATTGAATTAAACCCATTTGTGCCTTTATTATTTAGATGTTAGGCTCCAAGATAATAAAGGAATTTATACAGGCTCTTGGATATATTTTCCCACTGGGCCAAGCAATGCAAATACTTTCACCCTCATGTTTCAGGCATCAGCCAACCTAAAACATATAGAGGTCAAGATAAAACTTTGCATGTGGGCAGGTTATTCCATAAGTGCCTACTATAAAGTTTCTTACAATTTTTTCTGAAATAGCTGATTGACAGGATATTAGACCAGATGGACCAATAGACCTAAATGGACTTATCCCAATTATTCCTCATTCTATTTATACCCAGGGTTACAATGGCTAGACTTTCTCAGAAGCAAAGTGACAGTGGAACCAGGTAGGTGGAATAATATTGCTTGTGGGGAAAAATACATAAAATTAATAGCAAGGGTGTATGCACCCCAAAGAATAGGAGCCAAAAATGCAGAAACAGAACTGAATAGGGCTTCTGGTGAGGCCACCAAGAAAGAAAGTAGTGTAAGTTTCGATCTCCTGATGGCCCCAATAGTGGAATCTCAAGATTTAAATGATGAATTACACAATCTATTATTAAGGCTCAGATAGCCTCTAAATGGGGCCAGAGACACTTTCTCCCATGTATTCTGACTCTGTGTAAGTAGGGGACTCAAAGCCAGCAAAATCTTGACCCTTGGTAATATTCATGATGAAGGATCAGATGTATTGCCCCCTATGGAGTTAGCTGGAGATCCAAATCTAACATGGGTAAATAGAGAGAGCCCACAGAGCATAGACACAAAAGCTTCAGGACTCAAAAATTCTCACCAGAGAACTCATGTAGTTCAGTGCTTGGATTTTCAATTTAGGCAGGTAATATTATCAAAAGCACTGCATGAAAGGATGGATATTCTTTGATCACGACTATTGAAGCACAGAGAAAACAAAAACTTCAATGAAATAAATAAAAAAAAAATGAAAGCAAAAACTTACCTGCCTTCTTCTTTTCTCATTGGCACAGCTGTGATTGATGCTAATATGTATTCCTGGTCACAAAGATAGAAAATCCTTCAGCCAGTCAATTGCTGAGAATTACAGATTGTTTTTCCTATGAGTAAAGAGAAAGGCCTTGCTTTAAAAAAAAAAAAAAAAAAAAGGAAAAAAGGGCAGCTTAGGGAATGGGTGGTAAGTAAACAGCAGCCTGCAAGATGAGTGTCATTTACAGGAAACAAGGAGCAGCTCTGAGTCTAATGGATTTAGAACATATGATAGGAGCAGTGATACAATGAAAAATTGTTAAAACTGATTTCAGAACATCTGACCATGGTAGCTGAATATCTGTGAAAATATACTATTATAGAGGTCTATCAGTTGTATAGGTTAACTTAAGCCTTGATCTTGCAAACACTTCCTACAGGATATAGTGCTTACTATTAACGGGGCTATCCCCAAAGAATATGTTTGCATGATCACTCCATTAGATTGTAAATTCTACAGGGAAGAAAACAATGTTTTTCTCTAGATCTTTAAAAGACTCTAATATAGAGCACTATATAAAGTATTTGTATTAACAATGCTTTATACGGATTGAATGTTATGGAATGAGCTTCTTATCTAATCTCTTCTGGGACTCCATTTTTTAAGGGATTTTTTTTTAAGGCAAAGTGCAGGCATCATACAGCAAAATCTAAAAGCATTTTACAAAACTTGGTCTCAGTCCTGCTTCTAACTACTTTGTTCTGCTTTCAAAGCAGCAAGAAAGTCACTCTAGCAGGGCAGCTGAGGAATCCTCCAAGAACACAGCTGCAAAGATCTGGTCCCCCTCCAAATAGGGGGTGGATTAGGGATTCTGAAGGCAAGAAGGGGTGAGACAGAGCATGTCCCTCTAGGGAGGCTGCAGCTGATCTAAATTAGGGCTCTGCTCCATTCTCCTCAGCTGTGCTGAGCACTTAGGTCACCTGTGCAGCTGATCATTATGCTTTACAATAGCTCATCAGTATGCTTTACAATAGCTCTGTGAGGGACAGCAGGTTTTATTTCACCTGTTCTACAGATTGGAAAATGGTGAGACATAGATTAAAGCCCACCTCCACAACCTACTTAGGCACCCAAACCCCAGATCTGGGTCTCTTAGTCCCAGTTTTAGGGACCATTATGATCTACAAACTCCTGCTCAGCTACTGCCTAATTTTGGAAGTGCCTAAGATACATTTTCAGGGCACAAGTTCTCTAGGAGCATCAGTTTCTGCCTCTGAGTACGTGTAGCACGTTTGCCTCCCTCTAGGCACCTGGATGCCACCTCCCACCTAAGTCCAAGTGCAGGCCATGATCTGAGGGTAGGTGGACATTCACCCACCACTCTTCTGTGCAGGGCACATCTTATAACATTTAGGCCAGTGGTTAGAACACTCATCTTGTATAGGGGAAATCTAGGCTTCTTACCTCTTTGTGCCTGAGGGGGAGAAAGGATTTGAACAGGGCTTTCATGTGCCCCTCAGGAAACTGCTGTAACCAATTGGCTATTATGATGTCTGTGAAGACATTCCACTTTGGTAAATAATTAACTAGTCATTGGAGCAGAGGACTGGACCTTGAGTCTCCCATTGTCCTAACTATTGAGCTATAGATTCCTTTTCTCTCTTTGTCCCAATGACACTCTGGAGTGGAACAGCTTCAACAGGCTGGCTGAGGGAGCCCCACATCAGAATACCCAGTAGGGTATGAGTTAGCATGCTCACCTAAATGTGGAAGACCACAGTTTAAATCCCTTCTTCCCAATGAAACAGAAATGGGAGTTGAACCTGGGTTTTCCTTATACTGGGGAATGCTCTAACCACTAGCCTAAGAGCCACTTTCTCCTCCCCCTGTCCCACCTTTTCTGTGGATCAAGGCAGGCATCTAATGCATTCTTACAAGAAATGACTTAGGCACCTCCCTGTTGGATGGCCTTAAACACCTAACTCTGTGAGAGGTGTAGGGCTTAGGACCCACCTCTCTTGTTGACAACTCCCCACCTAGCATGCTGGCTTTTGTGGATCCCATTCTGAGGCACCTGTCTCTCTCCATTCATCGTATAAGGAGCCTACAAATCTAACTCAGACTTTGTGGATCCCAATTGCTGTTCCAGAGATTTCGGAGGCACCTAAAAGTTAAGCATTACAATGCTATGTGTTGTAATGCCTAAATCCCCTTGTGTAATTGGGCCTAAGTAACTTTTCCAAAGTCACCTATTAAAATGAGAAAACCAGGAGACCAAGCTCTTAGGCCCATTTTTTTGCATTAGGCAGCGATGTGTCTCTGGCCAATTGCTACATTAGATTTGTTTTTGTGTGTTTTTTTACTATAAAAGAACATAGCAGCAGTGATCTGTAACACTCTTGTATTTGAATTATGAGGCAGAATCCCACTACTCTGAAAGACTGGACAAGAAGTAGCATGATGATAAAGTTGACTGTAAGGGGAAGTCTAAAAATCAAGGTTTTCGTTTTTAAGTTATCATTTTTTTCATCATTTATTGATTGGAAAAAACAAATGCATGAAGAATGCTGCTGAACCAACAACTTCTAAGCATCATCACTGATGTTAGTATGACAAATATTGGATGGATAATAGTAGAAGTCTTAAATTAAACTTAAGAGGAATTTCAGTGTCTATAGTAGCATGATGTGCATTTTAATAGGCTGAGGAAAAAGATGTCCTATTTTTTCTGCTGTGATCAGAATCCAGCAATAACAAATATCTGCAATATAATCAGGTTCAGCAATGTTCAATAATCACCTCACAATAATCACACATTCTAGTGACACATAATTGACTGTTATGAAATCTGCACCTGACTTTAATGCAAGATTTTATTAACTAAATTTCATTTGAGTTTAAATAATTATATCCTTTTAAATGTGAAGAAGAGGAGGAAGCAGAACTACCATTTTCACCTTGAGAGTATTCAAATGTTAAAGAATTGTAGGGCCAGATCCTCAGCTTTTGCAAATACATGTAGCTCAGCTGCTTAAGTGTTGCTGCAGTAAATTATATCTGGCCTGTAGCTACTATACTTTTTTTATTCTTTCTCATAAAAGAACATTCAAAGAAAACTGAAAGACAACATATTTGAAAAGATCAATGGAAGTAACTTTTAACATAAGGCATGATTAGTATGTGAAACTCATTGCCACAACATATCATTAAGGATCAGAGCTTAGTAGGATGCAAAAAAAAGGATTATGCATTTATATAGCAAACAAGAACATGCATAGTTACAATTTCGTTGACATTTTAAATTAACAAATTAGAAAAGATATAAACAATTATGCTTAAGCCAACTTCTAATTGGGGGTTAGGAGGAAATTTTCCATGTGGGAATGCTATTTCATAATTGCCAACCCCTCTAAATTTTTATTCAAAGATTTTCTTGGGGTTGGAGATTCCATGACCTCTGCTCAAAACTCTAATGTAACAATCATTAGAGATAGCAATGAGCTGTGCTAAGAAGATACATGCCACAAATTCCAACTTGAGAGCAGGAAGCTAACTTGGGCTGCATCTACACTTGTAAATTAAGTCAATTTAAGCTTGCTTAAATCGACTTAATTTACCCTGTGTCTACACTACAGTTTCCTTAAGTTGACTTAAGCAACTTGCTTAAGTCGACTTAAGGAAAATAAAGTCGACTTAATGAAAATTAAGTCGACTTTATTAAACCTAGTTTTAGTTCAACTTAGGGCTTAAGTCGACTCCCTAGAGTTGACTTAAGCCAGTGTAGACGTGGGGTAGCCCAAAGTCGACTTAGGGCTACCCCAGGACTGCACCAATGCCCTCCCTGCTGGGGGGGGAGCACAGGGGGAGCCTGGCATGCCCCCCCCAAAGGGCAGGGCAGAGCCCTGCCCACCCTGCCCTGCCAGGGTCCCTGTCCCCCTTTGCCCCATTGTACTTATGTACAATGGGGCAAAGGCTCAGCCCCCTGGCACTGTGCAAGGGGTGCCTTCCCTGCCCCCGTGGACCTACCCTAGGTCCCCCTAGCCCCTAGAAATCGACCTAGGCGTCCAGTGTGGATGCTCTAGGTCGACTTTGTAAGTTCCCCACAAAGTCGACTTTAAATGTAAGTGTAGACTCACTAAGTCGACTTAGATAAAGTCGACTTAAATTTCCAAGTATAGACATAGCCTTGGAGAGCATTAGCAATCTTAGGGTTACCCTAGCTGGGAATTTCCATTTCCCCATTTTTAAATTTGTAATACTAACTGTAACCCCTAACTGGATTTCTACTATGTGGGTTTTTCAAACTATAAAATGAAATACAGTAATTTTATTTTACTCTTATTGATTCCTTCTTAATCTTAATTCTAGGTTATGGATATTTTTTATCTAGAAGTTTAATTCTAATGTTGTAAACACTCTGAATTTGTTAGATTTTTCATTTATTCATCGCTCCTGTGCACACTCTCATACAAGAAAAAGTGTGTCAAACTCTAGTGCATCAGACACAAAATAAGATTATGCTTCTAGATGTAAAAGAAGTACTTAACATAATGGAGTTTGTCAGTGAATTATGTTTATGATAGAGGTTCCAGATCACTGGCAGATTATATTTGCTCTATCATGCTTTATCAGTGAACTGTGGAAATTACTTAAACACTGAAAGTGAAGAGGGAATGTCAAAGAAGGAAGAATGGCTCAGATTTCCTCTGACTCTCCAAAGTTCTTGCTTATTGGTCATGTGAACATACTGTTTTCAAGAACATCCAAGTAGCCCTGACCTTCAGCCAGTCTAGAAACATTTCAGAGCAAAAACTCAGAGAAGCATAAATAACTGAGTTAGGAAGACAACAGAGTCCTGTGGCACTTTTAAAGACTAACAGATTTATTTATCGCATGAGCTTTCATGGGAGAAAATCCCACTTCGTCAGACGCTTTGAAGATGGGAAACTTACAGAATGGGAGGAAATTAAATGCAGGGGAGTGTATGACATAGGATCAGGTCAGGCTGTAACAGCAAATCAAAACAGGTGTTAGGATTCAAACACTGGGGAACAGCACATAGAGGAGGGTGAGGTCAAATCACCTGTTGTAATGAGAGAAAAATCCATAGTCCCTGTTTAACCCCAAGACAACTGAGTCAAATTTGCATATAAGTTGGAGTTCTGCAGTTTCTCTTTGAAGCTGTGATGAATAACAAATCAACAAATCATAGGCTTACTATGTGCGGATCTTGGAGACTGGAGTCAGGTAGACACTTAGGCTATGTCTACACTGGCAAGTTAGTTCGAATTAAGGAAGCTTGATTCAAACTAACTAAAGCCATGGCTACACGAGGCTTTAATTAGTTTGAATTAAGGGCTTCCTTAATTCGAACTAATAAATTAGAATATGCTATTTGAACTGGAGGGGTTAATTCGAACTAGTTAGTTCTAATTAAACTATGTGGCCATGTTAATGCAAAAGTTTATGTAGATGGTAAAAATAAAATGAAGCCAGAAGACTCATGCAACTTGCAACTATGCACTAGTGTAAAGAGAGGGTCTCCAAATAGCTGTGCAGACAATTCTGATTGTCAAACCGAACTCTTCAAACATATGTTAAAATCTATACAAGTACAAAGAAAATCATCTCATCTGCAGCCACTATAGAACAGGTATTTAAATCTCTACTGGAAGAGCACTGGAATTCTTCAGCAAGAGCACATAATCTGTGCATTGTGCTCCACAAAGGCTCTCAGCTGCATTTCCATGTTTCAGTCATTGTTTTTAAATCCCTTGAATGTCCTGGAATTTACCGTATTTTTCGGACCATAAGACGCACCTGACCATAAGACGCACCCAGTTTTTAGAGCAGGAAAACAAGAAAAAAATATTCTGAACCAAATAGTACCGGTAAACTAAATAGAAGAGAAAAGAAAGGGAAGAGAAAGGAAGGCAAAGAAGAGAAAAGGAAGGGAAGAGAAAAAGAAAGAGAGAAGGAAAGAAGCAAATATGAGAGATGTTAAAGGGTCAAAGCGAATCACATACATACAAATGATTTAAATTCCAAAGGGGTAGCCGTGTTAGTCTATTGTAGAAAGACAGCTTCAAAGAGAGTCTGCAGAACTCGAACTTATATGCAAATTTGACTCAGTTGCCTTGGGGTTAAACAGGGACTATGGATTTTTCTCACATTACATCAAGTGAATTGACCTCCCCCCTCCTCTATGTGCTGTTCCCCAGTGTTTTGAATCCTAACACCTACTTTGATTTGCTGTTACAGCCTGACCTGATGCTATGTCATACACTCCGCTGCATTTAATTTCCTCCCACTCTGTAACTTTCCTATCTTCAAAGCGTCTGACGAAGTGGGATTTTCTCCCACAAAAGCTCATGCGATTAATAAATAAATGATTTAAAGTTCATGAAAAGCAGTTTGCAGGTTTGTTCCTCTGGAGTTTGCAGGCTTCTTCCTCTGGTAAACCCAGCACCCGGGTGGGCCTCAGTCCTTTGTTCAGTCTCAGAGGAATAGTTCCAGAGACATGTTTAAGTCCTAGTGGCTCAACAGGTTTTCTTCTTCGGCCCATTATACTGGGGAGCTTCCTTAATGGGCCATTAAGGAGACAATGGCCAGGTAGACATTCAGTCTGGGGAATTTTCCCAGCCTTACACAAGTTAAAATCTAACAATCATATTCCTAACTTCTAATATGAATACAAATCCTACACATAAACTATATAATCATTCCCCACAAATTATTACCTTTCTATTGACACCAAACATGGCATAGTTCCTATGGATTATAACAATCATAAAATATTAATACAAAATAATATCATAAATGGTTCCTTAAACCCTGACAGCGTCATATATTAATACAAAATAATATCATAAATAGTTCCTTAAATCCTGACAGTGTCACAAGGGGGCCAACCCCAGCCGAGCCGAGCCTGCCCCGTCCGGCAGGGGTGTGGGTTTGTTTGAGTGTGTGTGGGGTTGTGAACTGGGGGAGCGGCCTAGTGGCTTGGCCAGGGGGTGGGGGCTAGCAGGGAGTGGGCTGGAGGGCTGCAGCCCTGGATCTTTTTGCTAACCAGCAACGCCCCCTGGCGGGAACACTGCTTGCTGGACAGCATTCGGACTATAAGACGCACTCTCATTTTCCCCCCACTTTTGGGGGGAAAAAAGTGCGTCTTATGGTCCGAAAAATACGGTAGCTATCTTGGAAACTGCCTCACTTTCCCTATATAGATATATTTCTATTCTCTGTTCACAGGGAATACCCTAAAGATAAACTATAGAGCACTTTCAAGAATGGTGTAGCCTGATTCTTTATGATTTAGATTAGGAATTACGGATTTAGAATTTTAATTGGGATTACCAGTAAATCTTGCTAGGGAGTTCAGGTGCGCATCCAAATCTGACCACAGTAGATATTTATAAATTTGAACTAGGAACCCTCAGAGAATAGCTAAGAGTGATTATCACACAGATACTTTAAATTACTTTTTAAAATCCTTTTACTGCCAAAGGCATAGAGCATAAAATTAAGAAAAGATTAATAAATGTTCAATGAAATAATCAGTTTATACGTACAGAATGCATCTAGGAAATCTTATGCAGTTTATAATTTGATAGATCGTTTCCTGTTAAAACTTATAGTTGCTATAGTTGCTTATACTTACACCCTGGAGTCAAGAAGGATGTCTGATGTCTCAAACTGACACGAGGAATGCAGTGTCTAGCAACCCTAGCTGACACATTTAAACTTATTAAAATAACAAAGATTAGATAGCTAAGAAAGAGCAAGATGGGTCTGTAGTGTTCTTTTCTCCAGAAAGGTTGAGCTGAGAGCTGCAGACTGGAAGCTTCACTGTCTCCAAATTCCAAGGCCTTATATTCCTTTTTTCCACTAACAACAGAATCTATAACTTTATACCTAATAATAATAATAAACTAGATTACCTCATTCTTCCTTACCCAAATATGGGTCCTCACCCTAGAAATTGTCAGGGTATCTTCAGATCATTGGTTAAGGGGTTCATGCATACAACTGATGTATTTTCCCTACTAGACTATTCCATATCAGCTTTCCCCTTTTCTTGTTTATGAATTTTGTACGTTTTGTGGTGTTCTATCAAAACATCAAAAGTCTTTCCTAAAGTTGTTATTCGTCTGTGACATATATATATATTAGGATCTGAAAATGTCTTATCAAAGTGAAACAAGACCCACCCTGATATTTTTAACTTCACAGCTACTCCTACTATATCCTATTGCAAAGCTATTGCATACAGACTCACCTTGTAATTTCTTACAATTTCTTGCATTTCAGCTACTAATATAGAAGTTACACTAACTTACCTACTTAAACTAAATATACTACTATAAAACCAGGATTTTTTAAACTTATAAAGAAAGATATACATGTATGAAATAAGATATGTGCATAAAGTGATATCTATGCATGCAAACCAAGCATAGGTATAGTCAAAGGCTACAATGGGCGTCCCTTCACTTTTGAGTTATTTCCCTCTTGCAGTACCTCAAAGTATGAATTTGGCACCCATAGAAGGCAGGGTGAGGCACATCTATAGGCATAACTAATCAATTTGCCAAGACCATATAGCCATGACAAGTTGCCAAGATATAAGAAAAAGACCAACACCAGTAGTGGGTATAATCCACCCAGGATACGGCTACACACTGTTTATGGGGTTTAATCCAATTGTCATTACTCCCTCTCCCTGCTCTTCTAGCAGGTTGCTATATAGCACTATGTCTTCTCTGCAGTCACTTTTCTTTCGCCCAAGTCCAGGTACATTTCCCTCCTTTTCTTTAATAAATTAATTTTAGAATTCCTAATAGTTTGCAGAAATACATTTTTTATGCTTTTTTTTTCATTTGGACAGAGTCTAAAGTATCTGTCTGTCTCAGTCTCTCCTTCCTCACATTGGCTGCATGGTCTCTCCTCCAGAAGCTTAGATTACATTTTGCACTTGCCCAGTTCTGCCTCTAATGTGTGGTCATTAATTCTGCATGCAATGAAAATCTGCCTTAGTGCTGCACGTTTCTCTGTAGCTGTTGGTAATTGTTGATGTGATATTTAATGAAGGAATCTGGAATGGTCCAGCTCTTGCTGGTTTTGATTTGTTCTTCCTTGTGATTTGGCTATTGGTGTTTCATATGTTGGTCTAGAATCAATATGACTTTTTGCTATTAGGATGAGCAATTTGGAGGGTAATTGGAGGGATGGGCTTCTTGTTTAAATCTGGTGAACTGTGCTGTCTGGATTCTTGTAAATGTACAGACAGGCTATATAAATAAATGAAATGGGGTGACAACCTCAGCCGTCCTGAACATAATGCATTATTTAAAGTCTTCCCAAAGAGATAAAAACAGGATATAGAAAATATATAATATATATAGAATATATCAAAAAGTAAAACCCCATTTACAAATGATTTCATGGTAATTCTTAGCATTTACAGTGTGGTCTTGGAACAGTATAAGTGGAAACATCCCAATCGAATGATGATCAAAATGGAGCATTACAACCCACAATTTATACCGCAGTGTTAAACGCAGCTATAACCTGCTTCATTTTCTGCAAATTATAGATTAATAGATTCCAAAGCCAGAAAGGACCATTTTGATCATCCAGTCTGTTTAACTCAGGTTATGGAACTTCCCCAAAATAACTCCCAGAACATATATTTTAGAAAAATATTCAATTTTTATTTAAAAACTGCTAGTAATGTAGAATCCCCTCTGACTCTTGGTAAATTGTGCCAATGGCTAAACAAACAAGTGCCTTGTGCCAATGGTTAATTACTCTTATGGTAGAGCCAATTATTAAATATTTGTTCCCCATATTGGCACTTATATATTGTAACAAGTCATCCCTCTCTCTTTGTTAAACTACACAGATTGGGCTTCTTGGCTATGTCTACACTGGCAAATTAAGTCGACTTAAGGAAGCTTAAATCGACTTAAACAAAGCAACATCCACACCAGGTTTTCATTAAGTTGACTTAAGAAATTCCTTAAGTCAACTTAATGAAAGCTTAAGCCGACTTATTAAGAACTACCAGGTAGGTCAACCTAACCCTCCTTAGGTCGACCTAACCCTTTTTCAGGTCGACCTAGGCCCAGTGTGGATGCTTAAGTCCACTTTGTTAAGTCGACCTAAGGGCAGTTAGGTCAACTTAACAAAGTAGACTTAGTTCATGTCCATGGACAGCACTTTGTTAAGTCGACATAATACGGTCGACTTTATGTCGACTTAAAGTCAACTTTATTATGTCGACTTAACAAAGTCGACCTAACTTTTCCTAGTGTAGACATAGCCCTTGAGTCTATCACTATAACTCCTCCTCAAAGCATCTGATGAAGTGGGATTTTCTCCCATGAAAGCTCATGCGATAAATAAGTTTGTTAGTCTTCAAAGGACTCCTTGTTTGTTTTGCTGAGCTAGACTAACACGGCTACCCCTTTGGAACTAACAGCATAGATTCCTGAAGTATCTAGAGGCAGAAGGTGGAGTTGTATACAGCATTCATTGAAATAACTCAGAGGAAGAGGTGGCCAAGAATATTGCTTTCTGTCCACCCAGCATGGAAAACAAACCTCTTTAAAAGGTTGAGGACATAGCACAGGAAGCTTCAAGAACAGCCTGAATTTGACAGCTATGACCAGAAACAGATTCAAGCAAATGTGGAGTTGCAATAGCAACTTTGTAGCTAGGATTGTTGAAGGAGTTCTGTTGCAAAACTTTATTTTACCCATCCCATTCGGACACAATTGGAAGTTCAGGGCCAATTTGGTAACAACCTTTCTTACAATTTGCTGCTAGGAATTAAGCTGCTCTTCTACCATTCTGGGACTTCACTAGTAGCTTACCTGAGGGAGCCTGTGTTTTGTGTGGAATCTTGGGATATGTCTACATTGCAATTGAAAACCCACAACTGGCCTGTGTCAGCTCATGCAGGCTCATGATACTCAAGTTAAGGGGCTTTTAACTTGGGGTATAGACTTTTGGGTTCCAAATAAATCAATTTATAAGCACATTTAATTGAATTTGTGCAATTTTCTTGTGTAGACAAAGGTTATGACTTGAATGCTCTGTATGTTCACATGCACACTTCTATGACTGGAAGGAAGACCAGAGACTGTCCCCTAGTGAGTTTTCCCTCCCTAAACATATATAGGTGGTTGGGGTGAGGGGCACAAAGTGCTGCTAACTCTTCCCCAAATAATACTGGTCCAAGAGATAAACACAGGTAGCCATGTATTTAATATTTGTGAACTCTTCCCTTCTCAGCATTGATGAACCTTTCCTTAAATATAGTAGAGTCCAACTGTTGACATATTGAACCAAAAACTTTAATCTCTGCTGGTGGAGCCATATGAGCCATGCTGCTGAGGGATGCACTCAACCCTAGCTGTCCTTGCTGTACCCTTCTTTCAACCAGTGCCGCCTGCTTGTGATGCTATGCTGGCTGCTCAAGGCCTTCCCCCTCCCTCAGTCTCACCTTTATAACAAATTACTAGAGTAATTCTTAAACTAAACATACTGTATAGGCCTGCAATTTCCTGATGACCCAGGTCATAGTGAGAGATATGATGAAAGAAGGATAAATTATGATGTACTGACACGTAAGTATAAGCTTCTGGTGAATACACAGCTCAGTAATAAAACTTACAGCCCAAGCAAAGCTGGAGTGCAATTCTGCTTGATAGCATTTTCTGTCTTTGTTGCATAATGTCTATACAAAGGTTTGGAGGAAGTGGGTTATAGCCCACAAAAGTGTATGCCTTAATAAATGTGTTAGCCTTTAAAAATGCCATGGGACTACTTTCTTGCTTTCCTTTTAGAAGCTGTGCTGCACCTGGGGAATCTGATGTTTGGGTTCGGCTCAGATAAGCATGCAAAATCAGCATGATAGTTCAAAGTTTAGCCAAAATAGTTGTATGGGTACAATTGTGCTGTAAACTTTGCAAGAACAGGGTATCTGATCAGCAGCAGAAGTGAAAATACTTATCCAAACATAGACAGCTAGACTATAATGTCAGAAGGGACCATTACGATCATCTGGTCTGACCTCCTGCACAATGCAGGCCACAGAAACCTCACCCACCCCCCTCCTATAATAGACCTCTGACCTAGGACTGAGTTATTGACGTCTTCAAATAATCATTTAAAGGCATCAGGGTACAAGAATCCACCAGAAAGTAAACAGTGTCCCATGCTGCAGAGGAAGGCTTTTCAAGCAAAGGGTTGGTTTGATTTTAGTAGGGAATTAAAGGGAGTTCCATTTTATCCAGATCAGTTTCCCTAGTTACAAGCATCAGATGCTTCCATCCCTGGAAGTATTAACCCTGCTAAAACATGTTCCTATTTCAGAGGGACCTGTTATGGGACTGTCTAACTGGGCACATCATATTATCAATCTAGTGATTACTGCCAGTGCATACAGGTATCTAGAACTTCCCCAGCTATACAAAAATATTCTGAAAAACATGACTGCAGAATTTATTAAACTAAGTTTAAAATCCACAAATGCATGACATATTTTTAACTCTTTAGTGTGGAGAATGTTTCTCTCCCTCTGTGTTTTTACAGTATACATAATGGCATATGCAGAAAGTATTGGCAGGGCTATTCACCATAGCAAAGATTAATGCTAACATTTTATCGTTCTCATTCAATAATTCATTTCAGCTAAAACTGTTATGTATGAGCCACTTATCCTATGGCACACATCTCCCAAGGCTATCACATAATTGGTATAGCTCATCAGGTTCATTGCTTACATCAAATAAATTGGCACAATTCTCCCACTTCTTCCTGTCAAATACAAAATGTGTTTAAGAAATATACGACTAAATGTAATTATATTAATAGCAAAATAGGCACTAAAATTATTTTTGAAACCTTGCGAGTTTTGAGGGCAATACAGCATCAGCAAAACTCTACTCCTGTGTAAGTTTTTAATGATGAAAGCATTCATCAATAACTTTTTGGCTATGATAATGTTTCATTTTTATGACCTATACATTGACTGTCCTTGCTCAACTCCAAGGATTGCTAGATTTGAGGGATTCCTCGTGATTTTGTAGAAGGATCTGTACAAGCCAGATTAAATTCAGACCAGATCTTTGCCCTTGACTTGGGTCTATCAAATAAAGAGCTAATCCAAGGAGAATGATTTAAGATAAAGACATATGTTGCTCCAAAAAGAGGTGCTGTTGGAAAGAGTAAATTCTGTGAAGAACAGTATATGGGATGAGATTATATTAACTAATGGTGCCTCTGTAGGAATCAGCACAGCTAATATGGGGAGAGAAAACCAGAAGGGATGTTAGGTCTTTGCTGGCTCATATTTAAGTACCATACCAATAGTGATGGAAAGCTGCGGTCAAAGGCTATTTCTACACTAGAAAAGTTAAGTTGATTTTATTAAGTCGACTTAAAGTCAACCTTATTAAGTCGACTTAACAAAAGTTGACAACTTTTCTAGTGTACACATAGCCCCTTTTCGACCTTATTAAGTCGACTTAACACTTTAAATTGACTTAATAAAGTCAATTTAGGTGCTAATCCCTGTCCACACTGACTTAAGTCGACTTAATAAGGTTGACTTAAGTGTTAAGTCGACCTAAAATGAGGTGTTACTAAGTTGACTTAACTTTTCCTTAAGTCGACTTAAGGAAATGCTTAAGTCGACTTACGGAAAGCCCAGTGTAGGTTGACTTAAGCTTCCTTAAATTGACCAAACTTGTAAGTGTAGACACACCCAAAGGGAGTGGTTTATGAGCCTGAGGAGACAAGATGGGGGCTGAAACCAAAGAGGGCTGGGGCACATGACGTATGAGGAAAGACTGAAGGAACGAGGCTTATTTAGTTTGCAGAAAAGAAGACTGAGGGGGGATTTGATAGCAACCTTCAACTACTTGAAGGGGTGCTCCAAAGAGGAGGGAGCTACGCTATTCTTAATATTAACAGAGAACAGAACAAGGAACAATGGTTTCAAGTTGCAGCTGGGGAGGTCGAGGTTGGATATTAGGACAAACTTTCTCACTAGGAGAGTGGTGAAGCATTGGAATGGGTTACCTAGGGAGGTGGTGGAATCTCCATCTTTGGAGATATTTAAAGTCTGGTTAGACAATACCCTGGCTGGGATGATTTAGTGGGAATGGTCCTGCTTTTAGCAGGGGGTTGGGCTAGATAACATCATGAGGTCCCTTCCAACCCTATGATTCTATGGAAGAGCTTGAGAGCTATAAGTCTCTCAGGGTGCGTCTACACTTACAAGTTAGGTCGACTTAAGGAAGCTTAAGTTGACTTAAACTACTCCAGGTCCACACTGGGCTTTCCTTAAGTCAAATTAAGCATTTCCTTAAGTTGACTTAAGGAAAAGTTAAGTCGACTTAATAACACCTCATTTTAGGTCAATTTAATGCTTAAATCGACCTTATTAGGTTGACTTAAGCCAGTGTGGATGGGCATTAGCGCCTAAATCGACCTTATTAAATCGACTTAAAGTGTTAAGTCGACTTAATAAGGTCGAAAAGGGGCTATGTCTACACTAGAAAAGTTGTCGACTTTTATTAAGTCGACTTAATATGGTCAACTTTAAGCCAACCTTATTAAGTCGACTTAATAAAGTCAAAAACTTTTGTAGTGTAGACATAGCCTCAGATATTAGGATGATTATGAGAGCCATCTAAGCACCTAGATAGAGGGAAAAAAAGTATAATTCTGCTAGACTGATGTAACACACACTGAGCAGTGATTTACAGCGTTATGCCCATGATTTTTAGTTCTGGCTTGCCATGTGCAATGCTTTTTTCTTTCTATAGGAGGAAAAATGTAATAAAATTAAGATATTTTTAACAGCTTAAAGGAACATTACAATCTGAACGTTCGTCTTTGTTTTAATATAGTGGTTTTATTGTTTCCATGTCCCAGCAAGAGCTGCGTTGCTGAGAAAGAGTTATCTGAATTGTTCAGGAACCTCAGATGATAACCTTTCCTTTCTTTAATGTACATGGTGAAGGACTAGCAAGTGCATTAAAACATGTGAAAAGAAGATGAGCTGGTTTTGTGTTAAGGAAGAAAGCGATGAAAATTTTCATCTGAAAATCCTGGCTCATCAGAAGTGACGCACTAGCATGGAACCGGCTGCAATGCCATGCGCTTGACAGAATAAGTGGAAGGGGGTTAAAGATCAAAGGAAGCACACTGGTGGGGGGGGGCAATCATTGTCAGGACCCTTGTTTGATAAAGGAAGAGTTTAGAGCCTGAATCACTGTAATTTGCTGAATTAAAACACTTCATTCTCTGAACATATAACCCCCTCCACTTATTTTGAGGGAGACTAGTGAAAGCACGTTCAATATCCAGAGATGAATGTTGCAGCTTAGGTTCATCTCTCCAGTGAGTAAACACAGCATCCTAAGAGCTCCATAGTCATTGTGCCTCAGTGAATTCCAGCTCATAGTAAACATCAGCAAACAAACATGGATTTTGTAATTGATAGTCCCGCAGACTCCACCTAGGACTTAAAAGTCAAGTTGTGACCTTGTCTTCTCACTCAAAAGCAGAGAAAAAAATTCTGCAGGCCAAATTCTGCGCTTGGTGATACCACTGCCATTAGTTGGCTTGTGCAATTATAGGCGAAACTTAGAAAATAATTGTGTTGATAATGCATAACAAAATGCCAGTTCTTTTTCTCTTAGTTGTGTTGGTTCTTCGGGGCTAACTGGATTTTTAAATTCCAAAGGGGTAGCCGTGTTAGTCTATTGTAGAAAGACAACAGAGTTCTGTGGCACTTTTAAAGACTAACAGATTTATTTATCGCATGAGCTTTCGTGGGAGAAAATCCCACTTCGTCAGATGCTTTGAAGATAGGAAAGTAACTTTCCTATCTTCAAAGCATCTGACG
>ML685769.1:39541823-39582255 GCA_007922175.1 Pelusios castaneus | reverse complement strand
ATGCAATAAATAAATCTGTTAGTCTTTAAAAGTGCCACAGGACTCTGTTGGATTTTTTAAAAAGCAGTAAAAGTGTATTAACTCTGAATACGCAAAGGGAACAAATTAATTGGGTCAAAGGTGCCATTTTAGCAAGACACTTTCAAAGTAAAGCTGAATACTAAGGAATATGGACAAAGCTGCCCAGGAAAGAGAGAGTTAAGCATTACCCACAGCAATCCAATGAAGCCTTTCTGAATGGATGCTTTCTAGGGAACATTAAGGATGTTCACTTGACACAAAATGCCAAAAAGGTGAAATAATACTTAAATATTTACTTTACATATAATTTGTTAGAATTTTTGATTTCCATTGTAAAAGTAGTGGCTATATAGTTAGATAAAAGATACCAGCTAGTAACAGGCTAGGAATTACCATATGGATGTGTTATTTGTGTGGGTTTGTTAATCTGAGTTTAGATATAGTGGTTATGTAAGCAAACATGCTCTGCCAATTTATGAGCATTTGGAATCCACTCCAGTAAAAATACTAGAAGGGTGAAATGTAGGAAAGGAGAAGATGGATTCTATAGAAAGAAAAACACATTGGAGCATAGAGTTCATGTAATTTAATAGTTTTTCCTATTATCTTTATTTTTAAAGTTTTGCTAAATACCACTGTAATCGGTTTTGCTCTCCCTGTCTAGCCAGGTACTTTAACAATTAATTAATTTTTATTATTATAGTGGTGCCTAGAGATTCCAGTCAGATATTAGGGACCTATTGTGCCAGGCACTATGTGCGCGTGTGCACATGCGCGCGCGCACACACACACACACACACACACAATGATGGTGGACACAGACAGACAGATGGGGTGGGGAAAGGTAATAGGGAGATGATTATGATCAGTATAAAAAACAGCAGTCACAGCCCACCAGCTTCCTAGCCATTGGCCTGCAGTGACAGCTTCTTGTAACACTAATAATAATCTTAATTATGGCACCATCACTGTGATATCTGAGCATCACCAAACATTAATAAATCTGTATTCACAACAACCCTCGGGAAGCATTATCTCCATTTTACAGATTAAACACAGATGAGGGTTGACGGAACTGGGGAGAAGATGGAAGGGTGGGCACAACAGAAATATTGTGGGGGCTGATCTATGTTTCAGCCTCTGTGCATGTTTCTTAAATGAGGTGTTTGGCTCACTCAGGCCAGGTTGGGCTCTGCAGGTGCTGGAGGTGAAGTTGGAGGTGAGAGCTGGACCTGTAGGGCCCTCTGCAGCCAGGTAGCAGCTAGAAGGAGAGGTGATCAGGCCAGGGCCAGGAGCAGCTAAGTGTGGCAAGAGAGACGTGAACAATCAGGATCAGGACCTTCATTCCCTGCCTGGAGCCAGCCATCCCCTCCTGAGTCTTTGTAGCTTCCTTTCATTCCCCATTCAGATGACCCCCCTTGCTCCCATTCTCATCTCTGACACTCCAACTCTGCTCTACGCCCCAGGCTGTGCTTCCCATGCAGGGTAACACCCGGATTTCCTCCTGCTCCTATGCTTCGTACAAAGCTTAGTACATTTAGGTTCCAATATCCATCTCTATCCCACATCCCAAGCGAGCTTTCAACAACCCAGGACAGATAGAGTGTGGCTTTAATGTCTGTGGAAAGGCTTTATTAAGTGGGCCTTTATTTCAATGGGCCTTGGATGAGGCCCCAAATACCTTGCCTAAGGATAAAACTGGAAATCTGTGGCAGTTCCACGGATTGAAACCAGATCTCCTGAGGTCTCCTCTAATGATCTTAAAGTACAAGACCTCCTCCCATTCTGGGTAACATAAACCCACTGGCATCAGACATATAATGGACTTTTTGCCCTTGGACATCTAACAACTTTTAAAAAAAATTCACTTAATCAAAACCTACTTGTCACTTGAGCCCTTGTTAATAAAGGTCAAAACATTTCTAAGTCCCGTCCATCACTGTTACATGACCTAATAGTGAATGAATTATTGAATGGCTTTAGTGTGGTGTACATATTTCATGCTGTCCAAAAGATATTTAACTTTTTAATTTTGGGAAATATATTTTAATTAAGATGTGAACTCTAAATTGGCAATTGGAGGAATACAAAGGAACTCTGCAATCTGCATAATCCTAAAAATAAGAAAAGACGAGAGGGGAGACAAACGACCTGAAAATTTGTCTGCACTTCCCTTATTAAAATGTTGGCATATAACTACTGAGTTGGGTAATTCACTAAAAGTCATGTCACTGTAGGTACATTTTAAAAACTCACTAGCCCAAGTGAGTAGCAGGTACTTAAAATTTCTCCACCTCCTAGATTTTATACCATTGCATTCTTCCTCAATTTAGTGGAGTATGAGGTAAGTATGATTTTTTTTTTTGGTATGAGGTCCAAATTATATCCTCCTTACTGATGGCCTAATGTGAAGTGGTGTGCAAGTTTACAAATTGCTGTGTGCAATGACTCAGTTCAGTGACAGTTCTGTCTAGGCCCTCTAGTCACTTTCTGTCTATTTTCATTTTTTTAAATCTTTTACATAAGAAGTAACTGTTGCTATTTTGCACATGCATTTTAAGATAAACCAGAAGTTTAGCTGCACATTAGCAGCTGCTGTGAGAGAGATGGGCTATAAACTAGGGGGTTGTACGTTTGTCGCTTCTTTAGACCAAGCTTACTGCATATAGCAAGGACACGTGTGCACTGCAGCATTTAGTGGTATAAATAAGGGAAGAAAGGGTGGGAAAGTTACATAATTACTTGTTCATTGTTTGTGTCCTGTCAAGCTGTCTGGAGTAGCTCACGAGCATGAGTGGCCGAGCTCAGGGCAGGCTGTCAAGAAACAGGCCCCAAACCCTGACTTGGCTGTGAGTTTTATACTTAGTTGTTACCAACCAAGTATCACGTGTGAGCTCCTCAAGCACTATAACATCCTTAACATGGAGTCACAGAGGGTGCGTCTACACTTGTAAATTAAGTCAATTTACTCTGCATCTACAATACACTTTCCTTAAGTCGACTTTAGCAGCTGCTTAAGTCGACGTAAGGAAAAATTAAGTTGACTTTGTAAAACCTCCTTTTAAGTCGACTTGCTGCTTAAGTCGACTTTAGAAAGTCGACTTAAGCCAGTGTGGACGTGGAGTAGCCCTAAGTCGACTTAGGGGGCTCCAGAGCTCCCCACTGCCCTCCCTGCCAGGGTGGCTGGCACAGCCACAGCCTGGCATGTCCCCCCAAAGGGCAGGGCAGAGCCCTACGCACCCTGCCCCTGCCCTACCCCCCCCACCACCGTGGACCTGTCCCAGGTCCACCTAGCCCCTACAAGTCAACCCCGGCGTCCATTGTGGATGCTCTAGGTCGATTTTGTAGGGTCCCCTCTAAGTCAACTTAAAATTGAAGTGTGGACATGTTAAGTCGACTTACATTAACAAGTGTAGACATAGCCAGAGAGACAGTCCTCTTGGGTGCTCTGATCTATCTTGCCACCCAGGCAAGCCTTTCTTTGTGATGGATGGTTTCTTCCACCAAAATCAAAATATTCAGGTTCCTTCCAGTCCCAAAGGAGAAACTGCTTCCTTCCCCTAGTGCCTTGATTCAACATATTTATCAACAATTTCTGCAGCCTGAAAAATGACGAAAGGTTTTTTGTCACAGATGACTGTCTTCATGTCATCTGTAGCTATCCATAACAATTACTCCTGGGCCAACAGCTCAGTTTTTCATAGTCACTGTCAGTCCCCACTCCCATATCCATTTTCTCATAAAATTACACATTTTATTAACATATTCAACGTGCATGGGATCATCAGACTGTAAGGGACAAAGCAAGGGCCAGGGAACATGGCCGCCTATGGAGATAGGCGGGAGCACAGGGCCAACCGCCGTCCAAGGGGATACGCCGGGTCCACCAATCCGGGCTGACAGGAAGCCAGGGGGCGGGACCCGGCTTAGCAGTATAAGAAGGCGGCCCTCTCCCTCAGTCAGGGCCCAGCCAGCGGCAGGGAAGAACCACACTTCACCGCTCCGGGGCCAGACGCCCGGCCCACCGCCTGCAGAGGCTTGGCTCCGGCTTCCCACTGCCTGGGGCCCTGAGGACCACCCCCTTTGGCACGCACCCCGGCCGGCTGGGGAGGTGCCTGCCTCCGGGGACCAGTTCAAGCCCCCGCCTCCGGAGGCCCCAAACCCCGAACCCCTGGCCCCGAGCCCGGGAGCCTGGAACCACTGGACGGATCCTGTGACCTGGAGGAGCTGCCTTTGGCTGAGGATCCCGGGGAACCACCCGCTGCCCGGAGCCCTACGGACCAGACCCCCCCGATGGCCCCTGTGATCTAGAGGAGCTGTCCTCTGCTGAGGACCTGGAAGAGACCCTGCCCGCCTTGCCGCCCCCCGACGAGGCTGACGGCTTCGGGAACTTCCCCACATCCGACTACCCCGGCGTCCCCTAGGAGGGGCAGACTCAGGTACTCAGGGGAAAGGGAGAGGGTGTTTCTGGTACCCCCCTCACGTAACAGAGGAGCCTTTGGTGCCTCCAACTTACCCATCTTTCTTTCTTTCTTTCTTTCTTTCTTTCTTTCTTTCTTTCTTTCTCAGGGTGTCATCATTCTCAGCTCAGCTGGGTCATGGGTGGAGATGAAATGGTGTGCATGATGCTAGAATGTGTTAATTTCTGCCATCAAGCACATTTTTGTCTGCCAAAGCTGTGGCTCTGCAAATCAGAGGACAGGGATGCCATATGTCCCCCATTCTTCCCGTTTGGTTTTTCCAATTTTCTCCAAAATCAATAGGGTTCTGATAACAGTCAGATACCTACAATGTGCCCTGATGTTTTGGAAAGATACAGCATTACATCCTAACAGCACAGTGCCATCAAACTGACTAAGAGCCCTCCAAGCCCAGCCAGCTGTGTCTCAGCTAGGTGATACAATGTCTCTTTTCTCCTTGTGTTCCAGCTTAATAGTAGAGAATATTTTTTATGAGCCAGTAGTTCAAGACTTCATTCACCGATGCAGATTTTGAAATAGATTTAAATACAATAAATGGTTAACATTCAGTGAATCCCAGCTTCCCAGAGACTGCCTCTGCAATGTGCTTTAAGAACATATTTCCAGCACACATGTGTAACTCTTTATACACAACTTACATACACATCACACAATGACATTCATGACCAGAATGGCATCTGTTTTTATAGACTATGTAACAAGACCTTGTTTGGCTAAATAGTCTGACACCAGTGTATCCCTTTGCCAGTTGGCCTAAAGGGGCTTTTAGGGTCACAGGCTGGAAGCCAGAGGCCCAAACTGCTCCCTTCTCTCCACTGGAGAGAAAAAATGAGATGCACAGTGCCCCAAGCTGCATAAGGCATAGAGACTTATTCTGTCTGCAAACTGCTATGCTCTTCATGGTCCAGCAGTCCACTGAGTTACAGGGACCTCATCTAAGCCCCCTCTTTAACCCACTAGCTGCACTGGAATCCACCAAAGTTGCTACAGTGTAATGTAATTCCACAATGCCAGATGGAAAGTGAACCAAAAAGCCCTCTCAACAGTTTCCCAATTTCACCAAAGGCAAACAAACAAAACCCTTCCACACCCCACAAACAAATTTGGCCTCAGCCCAGCATGTTAAGAGCTCTAGCTCCCTAGATAAGAGTAGGTGGGCCAGGGCTGGACCAGAGCCAACCTTGAAACTCACCAAGCATAACAGCAAAACAGAGCCCAAAATGGCAACCCACCAGCAGCAAGAGCAAGCAGTTGCTACTCCCCCTCTTCCTGCGAACCAGCCAGCCAGCCCCTCATGACCTCGTTGTCCAATGGCAGTAAGAGCAAGTGGGCCAAGCTCCCTTACTTGACCTCCATGTAAGAGAGCCCATGCCACCATGAGAGGGATAAGGAATGAGACAGAAACAGCACCCTCCCTCATACCCACACACCACAGGGAGGAGGAGACAGGAGGTGCATGGCTAATATTGCTCCAGCCACTCTTTCTTGACATCTCCTCATTCTGTGCAGTAGGGGGGGTACCAGCAGTGCCTCCTGACACAGCAAAGACACTCTGTGCTAGTGAAGTGAGCAATTGCACTTGCCTAGGAAACTCATATGAGTGTCACCTTGAAGCAGGCCTGTTGCTAGGAAGAGGCATTAAAGAGAACCCACAGATTGGTCCCACAGCTTTCTCCATGTCTAGCTGACAGCTTTGAGGATTTAAAATTGAATCCTGCCTGCTCTGCCATCTTCCATGTAACAGGAGCTGCTATCCATCTCACTGTAGAGCAGATCACCCCTCAGTTACAGAAGAGTCCTACTAGCGACAAGAGGAGGAAAAGACCCAGATGAGGTGGGTGAGGTGAAGGACTCTGGAGGAAGCTGAGGGTGCAGATGATCTGATGGATTCTTGGTAGATTTGTGCTGATGGGAAGCTAAGGTGTTGGGAGGCAGATAGAGAAAGAAGTAGAAGGATGAGGTAACCTAGAGCTGTAGGATGGACAAAAGTAGGGTGTTTTTTCCCCTTTTATTGTTGTATAAAATCTAGGTTCTAAAACATTACAAAAATAGACCATTGGGAATAGCTGGTTGATTTACTATTTCAAGAGATGAGGTTCTGTTAGACATGGGTAGAAGGTTGCTAAGGGAACAAAGCAACTGTTCGTAGAGGGAGGAAGCAGCATCCTGCTTTGCTTTTATGTTGTTCTACAATATTGATTTTGGGTTTCCAGCTATTTTTATGTTCTGAGTTTCCAAAGGCATCTGATGGGAGATACATGAAGGTGCATTTGGACATTTTGTATTTTTGTTCCACCAGAACATCCTGGAAAATACTTTGACTGCAGATGAACATAAGCTGGGCACTTACATTTTTTGGCATAAGCCTTTTGTTTTGAAATGATTTAAAACTTTCTAGCAATGTTTCTAGCAACATTTTCTTAGGAAGGTGGAAGTTCCACCCCATAATTTCTCATAGCTTCACCTTATTGACTTGGCTTGGCATGAGCCTAGTTGAAGATACCTACATTAACTCAACCTGACATATTCCATGAATAACTCATTGGGAGGCTACCAAAGGAACACTTAAATTAAGCTTCCTACCACTTCAACAGCACTGCCATACATTGCATATAATCACAGTTACCGTTGCAGCTTTTCTATGGCATGTTGGATCAAGCAAACACCAGCCACATACCATATTTGGCAGCTGCTTAACTTGGATCACCTTCTGAATGCTCAAGATTTAAAAAAGCATAAGAGTAATCTGGGATTAGCAAAATGGGGGAACATTACAGAGAAGATGTGCAGATTCCATTTACTCAGAGGCAGCTTTTGGGGTAGGCAAAGCAGGCGCATGTCTAGGGCTCTGAGCAGTAAGGGGCCCTGTCTCCTGCTTCACCTACCCGAAAAGCAGCGTCTGCCTTGGGCGGCAGCAGGAGGAGGAGCTGGTCTCTGGGGCCAGCGGTGAAGGGGGACAGGGCAGCGGGGGGGGGGGAGGCCCTGCAGGCCTATAGGGAGCCCCACAATGGGCCTTCACCTAGAGCCCCCAATAGCCAAAGGCTGCCTCTGCATTTACTCTTCCCTACTTGTTCATCCTTTAAATGATATAAGGAATCAGTGCAACCAAATTTAGCAACAACATAGGCCAGGTCCAGTAAAATGCATGCAGCTTTAGGACAGGCTGAAGACACTTCAACAACTGTGGTACTCAAACAGGAAAACAAATAGAGTCCTGTAGCACTTTTAAAGACTAACAGATTTATTTATCACATGAGCTTTCGTGGGAGAAAAATCCCACTTCGTCAGACGCTTTGAAGATTTTCTCCCACAAAAGCTCATGCAGTAACTAAATCTGTTATTCTTTAAAAGTGCCACAGGACTCTCTTTGTTTTTCTGCAATAGACTAACATAGCTACCCCTTTGGAACGGTAATCAAATAGGTAATTATTGGACAGTTCCTGTCATGGAGGGTGATGTCTCCATTGAGAGAGTCTAAAATAAGGTAAGGAAGGGGAATTGGGGACTCACATGGTTGGATTTTCCTCTTCAAATAAATGAAAATAAGCCCATAAACTATGCAATAAAAGCAGAGTGTTTCCTTTGTATGAAAAAAGCAAAAGAGCTAAAATAAAGAATTCTCTTTATTTTTGCAGCCTGGAGGTATTCTACTAATGTTCTCATAATTCCTTTTGCCATCCACTTTGATCTCAATTCCAATTTTTGCCCACCCTCTCCTCAAGTTCTCCTTTTCGTTTTATTACAATGAAGGCCTTTTGACTTGTATTTGCATATCTATTTTGAGGTTTCCTTTTGCAGATCTAATGGCCGCCTTAACCTGTTTTAGTAAATCCATTCATGTCGCATTCTCCTTTTGAAAATCATTAGGGGCAATTTATTTCATGTCTAGTTCTTTTAAATGCATCTGATCAGTTTAAGTCCTTTATTGTATATACAATATTGAACACAGCTTTGGAATATGTCACAGGTGCTTTATAAAAGGATTTTTCATTTGCACCGTAATCTCTTTTGTTCCCATCATTTCCTTTGTTGCAGAAACTGACTGATGTGAAAATAATGAATTACACCTTTGATAAACCGTTGATTGTGCTTTTATGAGTAAATCAATTTTAATTAAAATGAATATGCGGGGGCTACTGCCTCTCTTATTTTTTAATCTAACCACAGCAATTTGGTCAATAGTGAAGACTAGACCTTTGAATGCAGGCCTTGTGTTGAGAAGTGTGATTGTTGTTTATGAACCATATTGCAGTACTGCCCAGCAGCCCACGTCAGGAACTGGGCCCTAGTGTGCTGGGCAATATCTGAACATACAGAAAAACAAGGTCACTGTCACAAAGATCTTACAATCTGAAAAAAAGGCAAGACAAAAAATAATGGACAGATGACACCTAAGGCAGCAGGCAGTCTTTAGATTTTGGTGTATGCATCACTCCTACTTGTTGTTTTTGCTCTGTAGCTACATTCACATTTCTTGCAGTTACGTGTAGGTTATGTTTTTCTAACACAGAACATAGAATTCGCTGTCCTGGATCAGACTAGTGGCCCATCTAATTCAGTTTCCTCTGCGACCAGATGCTTCAGAGAAAGGTATAAAACACCCCTTAGTGGATAATTATGGAATTGACTTCAAAATAATTTTTTTCTTACTCTCTTAAGCATGAGAGAGTACGTGATAGCTTTTGTTTAACCAGTTTAATGTAACTGGCTGTTTTCATTATCCATTTAAATGCCTAATCCTTTTTTTCACTCCAACTAAGCCTTGATATCTAGCAGCAATGAGTTCCTCCAGTTAATTATGCATTGCACAAAAAATTTCTTTTATCAGTTTTAAATTTCTTGCATGTGTCTGTTATTATTGGAGCACACAGTTTGTTTTCTCCATACCATACATTATGTTGTATTCCTCTATCAAATCCTCTCTTTTTAAGCTCTGTCTGTATAAACTTTTCCTGTTGGGCCAATTTATAAAAACTATTATTTTTTCCGAAATAATTTGGACACTTATACATTATTTATTTGTAAGAGAGAAAAGTAGGATTACTATTTAATAAACAGTGACTAAGCCAATTACATATTGAGATCAAGTATAGTACAGCATGAAGGCTCAATCCTGCAATATATGATCCACAGGCAGATCACTGCATTGGACCACATCGATTTCAGCCCATGCATTGTAAATTTCAGAACTGAGGCCAAAGTAAATTGCAGAAGCACTAATAAAGGTCCAAATTAATTATTTATTCAAATAGGTCCCTGTAGTGGAGTCCATTCCATGACGCGGCTCCGGCTCCCTAGCCGGACCAGACAACCCTCTGGTCCTGTAGCTTTCAGCCCTAAGGCAGGGCGAGGCAATCCAGAAGTCTATGGCCTCTTGGCCCTCAGGCAGGGCAAGGCAAATGCACTGAAGTCCTGTTCAGCTCCAGGTGGGTACGATATAAACTGAGGAAGCGCGAGGGGAGGGGAAAGGAGGGGGACGCAGGCCCACCCAACACCACTGGGTCCCAGCCCAGGGTCCTATCCAGCGGCAGAGTGGTCTGCCACTGGAGTCAGCAGGGCTCCAGCCGAAACCCGCTGCTCACTGCTCGGCCGTGCAGTTATCCGCTGCCCCTGGGCTGCTTCCTCCTTACCCCTGCCCGCGTACCTGAGTTTTCTGATCCTCAGCCTATACGTCAGGGTACGTAGCCAGAGGAAGTCCAGTCAGGCCTTCAGAATCGGCTGGCGGCAGGTCCGGCAACTCTCCCGCTAAGGGTAGCTCCTCCAGGTCACAGGGGTCCTCAGGGTCCTCTGCAGAGGGCAGCTCCTCCAAGTCGCAGGGGTCATTCAGGGCTGGCTCCTCTCCCCGGTTCTCCGGGCACTCTGCAAAGGGTAGTTCCTTCAGATCCTCCCCTGGGGGATAGTACAGAGAGGCCCTCTCTCCTGGTTGCCCCAGGGTTCTGTTGTTCCCGCTTTTTGTGCCAAGGTCAGTAACAAAAAGGTTGAACAAGATCGGTCCCAAGACAGATCCCTGAGGGACTCCACTGGTAACCTCCCTCCAGCTTGACAGTTCACCCTTCAGCATGACCCACTGTAGTCTCCCTTTTAACCAGTTCCTTATCCACCTTACTATATTCATATTAATCCCCATCTTCTGTAACTTAACTAATAACTCCCTGTGTGGAACTGTAGCAAATGCCTTGCTGAAATCTAAGTAAATTAGGTCCACCACATTCCCTTTATCTAAAAAATCTGTTATCCTTTCAAAAAAGGAGATCAAGTTGGTCTGGCATGACCTCCCTTTTGTAAAGCCATGTTATATTTTATCACAGTTATCGTTATCCTCTACAGCCTTAAGTATTTTCTCCTTCAAAATTTTCTCCAAGACCTTGCATACTACCGAGGTCAAACTAACAGGCCGGTAGTTACCCGGATCATTTTTATTCCCTTTCTTGAAAATAGGAACTTAATTAGCGATTCTCCAGTCATACGGTACAACCCCCGAATTTACAGATTCATTAAAAATCCTAGTTAAAGGGCTGGCAATTTCATGAGCCAGTTCCTTTAGTATCCTCGGATGGAGATTGTCCGAGCCCCCCGATTTAGTCACATCCAGCAGCTCAAGTTTGGCTTCTACCTCAGGTATGGTAATTTCCACATTCATGATCTCATTCCCATTATCTTCCCTACCTCTACCCCCCAGCTCAACTTCACTCTCACTGAAAACAGATGCAAAGTACTTATTTAGACATTCAGCCATGCCTAGATTATCCTTGACCTCCACCCCATCCTCAGTTTTTAGCAGTCCCACTTCTTCTTTCTTTGTTTTTTTCCTATTTATATGGCTAAAGAACCTTTTACTATTGGTTTTAATTCCCTTCGCAAAGTCCAGCTCAGCTTGACTTTTTGCCTTTCTCACTCTCTCTCTACATGTTCTGACCTCCAAAAGGTAGCTTTCCTTGCTGATCTCTCCCCTTTTCCACTCCTTGTAGGCTCTGTGCTTCCTCCTAATCGCCTTTCTGAGATGCTTACACATCCAGCTTGGTCCACAGCTCTTGCCTATGAATTTTTTCCCCTTCCTCGGAATGTAGGCTTCAGATAGTTCATGTCACTTTCATTTGAAGCGATTCCAAGCCTCTTCTACATTTACATTCCTGAGTTCTTCTATCCAGTCCACTTCCTCAACTAATTCTCTTAATTTTCTAAAGGTAGCCTTTTTAAAGTCAAAGATCCTGGTTGCTGATTTATTTTTGTTTATCCTTCCAATTAGTTTGAAGTGAATTAGCTCATGGTCACTTGAACCTAATTGTCCCCTACAACCAGTTCATCTATGAGGTCCTCACTCCTCACCAGTACTAAATCAAAGATGGCATCCTCTCTCGTTGGTTCAGTAACCATTTGGAGAAGGAATTCATCAGCTATCACATCCAGGAAAAACTGGGCCTTCTTATTACTACTAGCACATGTCCTCCAGTCTATATCTGGGAAGTTAAAGTCTCCCAAAATCACACAGTTCCCAGTAGTATTAACTTCCTTAAAGGCCTTAAAGAGGTCCCTATCCATGTCTAGATCAGATCCCGGTGGTCTGTAACACACTCCAAGCACCATTCCAGGAGAAACTTTAGTAGCTTTTTCCCCCTAACATGATTTTTCCCCAGATTGATTCTGTCTTGTTAATTTCATCACTTTGTATTTCCCTGCGGTCTATCTCCTCACTGACATACAATGCCACTCCCCCACCTTTGCCTTTATATCTATCTTTCCTAAAGAGCACATAGCCTTCAATATCAGTACACCAGTCATGACTACTATTCCACCATGTTTCAGTTATCCCTATAATATCTGGTCTCACTTCCTCTACCAGTAGCTCCAGCTCCTCCATTTTGTTACCCAGGCTTCTCGCGTTAGTACATAAACATTTTAGTTTGTGCTGCTTGGCCTCACTCACGTTCTTTGCCTGATTCGGCACAGTCGTTCCACAGACAATATCATTCACTAGACTGGCATTTATACTACTCCTCCTTCTCGTAACCCTCATGCCGCTCCCTATTTCTGTGTCCTTTCTTATTTCATTTTCCTCCTTCTCAACACTAATATTAGGCGTGGAGATTATTTGGGCATCTCCCAACCATCTCCCCCAGCTCTCTAGTTTAAAGCTCTCTTGATCAGTTGTGCTAATCTCCCTCCCAGAAGTCTATTTCCCTCCCTACTCAGGTGCAGTCCATCCCAGGAGAACAGTCTTCTGTCCATGAATGCCTCCCAGTGACCATACATGCCAAAGCCCTCCTTATAGCACCACTGCCTGAGCCATCTGTTTATCATCAGGGTCTTCTCACACCTTTGTTGTCCTCCTCCAGGGACAGGCAGAATCCCACTAAAGATCACCTGAGTTTCTATTTCCTTGAGAGTCCTCCTCAGCCTGGCATAGTCACCTTTGATACGTTCCAATTGAGAATCTATCTACATCATTTGTACCCACATGAAGGACAATCAAAGGATTCTTTCCAGTTCCCGTTAAGATCCTCTTTAGTCTTAGATCAACATCCCATATCTTTGCACCAGGCAAGCAGCATACCCTTCTGCTCTCGGGATCAGCTCTGGTTATAGGCCTGTCTGTCCTTCTCAAAAAGGAGTCCCCAATCACATACACTTGCCTTTTCCTGGCACCAGTGCTATTCACTAGCCTATCCCCACTGCGTTCCGGTTGCAAGTCCTCAGTCCTCCTGTTTTTCTCTGCAATCCATTGCATTCGCTCCCGAGTCCTTCTAGGGAGGAATCTCCATTGGCTCATCCCCTCTTTGGATAGGACTAGCTGCTCTTCTCTTTTTCCTTGCACTCCCAACATCAGTCACTACATGCTCTGCTCCTTCATTTGCTAACCCAGCAAACCTGTTTCTGAGCTCTATTTCTCCTTCGCTAGCCCATCTTTTCCTCTGCAGACTTCTCACAGTCACATGCTTCCACCGGCCACTTTCATCTCCTGGTATTCTGGCCTCACAATTTGATGGTCCTGCTTCCATCTGCAGGTCTGGCGTTTCTTAAAACGTCCTCACCTGCCTGCTCCATCAGTTGTTCAAAACCCCTTCTAAACTCAATGAGAGTTTTCACCTGCATCTCTAATCCCCAAACCCTCTCCTCTATCAATCCAATGAGGTGGCACTTCTTGCACACATAGGTCTTTGGAGGTGATCCCTCCAAAATCAAGTACATTCCACAGCTTCCACATCCTGCCATTCTTGCTGTTGCTTCCCCGGCTTGAGTGTCCACTACGGTTGCCTCTGTATCTGCCATAGCTCTTGGCTTAATCCCAGTCAGAACAAAATAAACCCCACCACTGCAAGACAAGCAATACAAGAAACCCACCGTCCCCCAAAACTCCCCCTCCAAACTCCCACTTAAACTCCCCTGTTCACAGCCCTGTTGACTGTCCCTGTGTGCCGCTGCCTGCTGGAGTGGCTGCCTTTATAGCTCCCTCAGCAGGGAAGCCCCACCCCTAACTGGGGTCAGCTGATCTCTCTCCACCAATCAGCCCCTGCAAACTGAACAAGAGAAAAGAAAAGAAAAAAAAAACCCACATACAAAAATACAAACAACAAGCACTATAACTCCCCCAGGACTCCTCCACAACTCTAAAGGCTCACTCAAACCCTAAAGGCTCACTCCAACTCCTCTGTTCACAGCCCCTATTCTTCTCTGTTTGTGAGCAGCAGGTCGAGAGCTGCAAGGCCCTAGCTGATTCTTCCAGCATTTGTACCAGGAAGTTGTTCTCAACACTCTCCAAAAACTTCCTGGATTGCCTGTGCATTGCTGTATTGCCCTCCCAGTAGATGTCAGGATGATTGAAATCCCCCATGAGAACCAGGGCCTGCAATCTGGCAACTTCTGCTAGTTGACCATAGAATGCCTCATCTATTTCCTCCTTCTGGTCTGGCGGTCTATAGCAGACACCCACCACAACATCCCCCTTGTTGCACTCTCCTCTAAACTTAACCCACAGACTTTCAACCGGCTTGTTTCCACTTTCACAGTGGAGCTCCGAGCAGTCATACAGCTCTTTTATATATAGCGTTACTCCTCCACCTCTTCTTCCCTTTGAGCAATGCATTCCAGTCTTTTGGTGGTGGCTGCAGGGGGTGCCACAACCCAGTGTCGGAGGGTCTGCGACCCAGAACTGGGTTCCAACCCTAAGTTTGAAAACCTCTGTCATAGAGCATACAATGCACAATTTTATGTTTTCACCGAGGACCAGAAAGATTTATCTAACCAGCACAGTTTGACAAACAACCACCCCAGTCAGGTCTTTTTCTTTAGGATCAGCAACTCATTTTAATGGACACTGGAAACAAACAAACAATAAATTTAAAGAACCAATAAAAAGATAAATGAGAAGCCGTTAACTCCATCAGTCACTGCTACTTCAAAATTCCTTCTCATACCAAACTCAAATAATCTGATCAATAATATACAACCCCTCTCAAAGCAGACAGACTCCACAATAGAGTCCAAATGACAGCATGTAATCTCTAAAGAATGTAATTGTTTGAAATAAACTATTTTTGATCATGTACAATAAACGGTTTACTTTTCATTTTCAGTACTCTACAGAGAGCATATTAGGTAATAATGACACCTTTGTCAATCAGACAGGGGTTGACTAAGGAGACTTGAGCATCTAAGCAAAAAATCAATCCCTTTGAGAAAGGAACAAAGAGCTCTGTAGTGGCTCTATCATAAGAATCTGTTGAAATGCCCTTTTCTACAAAATAGCTTTTTCCTCTTCAATTTTCAGGCACTCTATTCTGGATATTGTAAAGGTCAGTGTTACTTTCTGGCTGGAGTGAGTGTTATTGCTGGGCCTCACTAGAAGGATGCTTATGGGAGAAAAACTGTTTACTTTTCTGAAAAGATAAATCTGAGTGACGTCTGATAGTCACCAGTGACAGGACTGCTAATGGCATACACCAACCAGTTTGCATTACGGATACCCTCATTCTGTCAGAGGATATATCTACATACATATTAGCACACAACAGGTCCGATATCGCATGATTAACATATGACCATGGTATCATTGTTGCTATCACTGTTACATAATTGCAACAAATCTTATACAAAGTATGTTATGTAAGATATCAATGGAAAAGTTACAATCCATCAAATATGATTATCCTGTTTATATTCATGTATTATCTTTGTATCTGAAGTTATAAACATGACTATCCATCTGGATTTCAAATGTGTTTGCTCCTGGAGTAACAGTTTGTATCAGTAGTTCCCAACCTTTTTGGCTCGTGGGCCACAAATATAATTTTTACAACTCTGAAGGGCCACCAATCCATTTAATTATAATTTAATTACTTAAATGTGAATTAAATTTTAATTAAAATTAATTAATGAGCATTTAATTAATTAGATTTAAAATTGAATTTTAATTAAATAGATTGGTGGCTCTTTAGGGTTGTAAAAATTACATTTGTGGCCCTCAACCAAGAAGGTTATTTAAAAAATTAAAAAAAAAGTTTTAAGTTTTTTTTTAAAAAGGGGAGGGGGAAGCCTGGAGGGGAGGCAATTGGCTGCAGCCTGACTCCTAGCTGTGCACTGGGACAAAGTGGGAGGTGGGCAGTCACAGCCCTGTAGAGTGCCCAAAACCATGTGCATTGATTGTTCTGACGGTAACACAGTCTGCCCGCACACAGTTTTGGGCACTACATCAGCTCCCCGCCAGTGGCAGGTGAGCATGGGCCACTTTAAAAACCCCACAGGCCTGGGATTGGGAACCCCTGGTTTATATCCTGTCTAGCTGCACCGTGAATGAATAATACCAGCTGATGGCCCATCAAAGGACATTTTGCTCTCACAATAGGCCATAAAACAAGGTTATCCCCATCCTGTGAGCCTTCCTATGGACATTTTAACCAGAATATGGGCTATGGCTGGTAAGACCTGAAATATTAATTGACCTTGTTGATAATGTGCCAGATCCTTTGGGACTGATTGACCTTTTCTGCAAATGCTTGACAAAGATTTTCAGTAATTCCCATCATATTTGACTTGGCTGTCTGAGTGGAAGCCAGAGGGCTGGATGTTTCTGGCTTCTGGATAACTACTATGGTAATTAATAGCTATTTGTTACTAGCTTGGTGAGTTGAATTATTACAAATAGGCATCAGTATTTGGGTGTTTGCCTGTCCCATTCTTTACAGTTTACCTTACGTTGAGCAATATCACTGTTGCTGCCCTCAAAGTCAATGACAAAAGATTAAACTTATTTAAAGGGGCAATAGGATGGATGCTTTCTAACAAAACTGTAATATTTCTTCTCAATTGAATAAGCAGTTAGGTTGAAATCAGTAGTAAGAAGTGGATTTTTTTATGCTTGTTGTACCACACTATTTAGTAATAAAGATACTTCCTCTCACAGAAAGGCCTAAATGTACCTGGGAGTGGAGTGTCAACATCTAGAGGAAAGAAGGGAATCGAGGTACCATATTTGTGTTTTGCCTCCTATTTTGTGGTCCAGGTTTACATCCATTGAATTTGTCCAGTTGAAATCTGTAGTACATTTGTGTTTTTCTAACCAATAATTGCGCAGATAATTGTGGACACATTTAATGGCAGGTATAAAATTGCACTCTCAAAAAAAAAAAAAAAGGTCTGATCTGAAAATCTGTATATGTTTTTTATAACATTGCTGTACCTGTGCTGTTCCCACAACATGAAGGACTCAGGAGAGGTAATATTTTTTAGTGGACCTGTTTCTGGTGGTGAAAGAAAAACTTTTGAGCTGCACAGAGCTCTTCCTTAGGTCTGAGAAAGGTACTCACATATTGTAAGAGACCGAAGTGAAGTGGCTTGTTAACACCCTTGTAGTCATATGGTAAAAAGGAAGATGAGTGAGTTACAGATTGTTGTAATAAACTTCAAAACCACTTTTTATTAAAAACATCTCTGACAATGTTATTAATTTAAGACCCCAGGCTCATCTTTTGAAGAAGGTGTTGAGCAGGTTTACTTTGAGGACCAGAACTGAGAGGTCAGATATGGCAAGATCATTTTGTGAAAAGTGTTTTTGTCTTATTTTTCTGTGCGAGTTCATTTGAAAGCACAGTGATTGTCTGGTTTCACTGGGTGAGGTTTCAATAAGCATGGGTAGTCCCCACTGAACTCAAAAGATCTGTTGTCAGGGGATATTGATCATTGCAGCAGTAGAGATGTGTCTGCAGGTTTTGGATCTGTGGTTCTGGCAGAGTCTAATTCCATTTTGAGTTGGTGTCTCTTGATCTATGGATATCTTGCTTCTGATAATGAGCTTGATGAAGTGAGGGGTTTGTTTGAGGGCCTGAAGAGGAAGATTTATTTCAAGATATGAAATCCGCTGAGTGTGGGTAGGAATTGATATCCCATATGCAGTCCAGCATGGGGTGGTAGGTGACAAGTAGGTGTATATACTCAGACAGAGGTTAGTTACCATATTTAAGTTTTTCTTGTAGTATTTAGGTGACACTGCTTCAATACAGGGGAAAAATCCCTCTGACAGCATACCCCTAGTCACATGCCACCTCACACTTTTCACACAATGATTACTTCTTTTTGAACTGGTCTTAATTAAGACATTGGATTTTTTGGATTATTATAATCAGTAACTGACTAACCCCACCTTTTTTGTCCTGTGACTGCAAAGATCACTCCATTTTAAATGGTCTCTTACAATAGGTATTAATTCCTTATGCTTAACAATCTGTTCCACATTGAATTTAGCTGTGATACTCTAAGTATCTTCCCCAGACCTGAAGTAGAGCTCTGTGTAGCTCAAACACTTTTTCCTATAACAGATATTGGTCCTATAAAAGATATTTACAAACATACAGCAACATGGGTGAGGTATTCAGACTATAACACAATTGTTGCTTAGTAGGAATGAATGCTTCACTAAGGCACTGGAAGATATATATAGAGATATATAGTACAAATGTAATTCTCTCTTAAGAAAACATTAATATTTATAATTTTTTGTTTTAGAACCCGACTTCCTAGATTTAGACTGCAGACAGTTCAAGATGGTCAGTTTATTCCAACTGGTAAATAAGATTATCTATCTTGAATATTCTTAACATTTTGGTTAGTCATTTGGTGTAATGATCCCTGTTTCTGGGGAAGAGAGGGGAACTGATGACAATGTGTGATGCTGACAGAATGCTGTCAAGCCCATGCCTTGCTAATGCCCAGCACTGAGCTCCTATTAGCTCGTAAACCCCTTAGGTTTGAGCGGTTACTTAAGAATCCAGCACTTGCTGCAGGTGGTAGATTGAATTCAAGCAGCAAGTGCATGGACAATGACAATGTTAATGGTAAAAATAAAATAAAGCCAATTAATCCATTTAACCTAGACACATTTCAGCCAGAAGGATAGAACCGTATTTGTACTAACAAATTTGTACCATCAAGTCACAGACAAGACAAAGAAGCCACAAACACAGAGGAATGTCTTTTCTTCCATCCCATTCCCTATGATAGGATCCGCCACAGAGGAAGGTAAACTCTGTTGTAATTGTAGAACCTGGAATATTGTAGAGTGAAGGAATATCCCTTTTTGAACACTCTGGCAACCAGCTTAAGTCTTACAGTTCCCACTTGATGGCCTATATTTATACATGTGTAAATATGAATGTTACATATATGGCCATGCAACTATCTGGTCATTTTCAAAATCCATCTCCACGATCTCACAGCAACCTGATGTGGCATTGAATTCCACAAGCTTACAAAAGACCATGTGATGTAGCCTGTATTTTGTTTTAAATTTACTTGCCATGAATTTAACGGAGTGAGTGAGGAATGGCTCAATTTACATGAAGAATAATATTCAAGCTGCTGAGGAGAGGAAATAAGTTTGACCTCAGGCAATCGTTTTCCAGTAACAGGATTGTGTATGGAACATTCATCCAACGCGTATTTGAGCATTAGGCAGGCTTGCATACCAATTACTTGCAGGTATGGTTTTTTATGAGAACCAGAATATATCTAGTGTGATATTCCAGGGTACAATCCAGACCAGTGAGGGGTTGTGCCACCACCGGCCCTGTAATAGAATGTTTTCCTGTTGTAGCTCCCAATTGAACCACTCAGAAGCATGCAGGTTACATCCTGAGTGTCTGTGTATAGCTACAGCCCTGGTGCAGAGCAGTGAACCCAGCAGCCTGTCACCCACACACCAGTGACACTGACTTCTGTCAACCTTGGTTACTACTCGCAGGTTGTCCCCAACACACTCCCAGTCCTGAATTTTCTCTAAACCTGTTCTGCACTGTACAGCCCTCTCCTGGGCAGTTCAGATATTAGAGGTTTGAGACCCCTGTAAAGAGACAATAGTCAAGAGTTTGCTACTTTACCTGGAGTTACCAAACAGTTCAGTTTAAACACAGCATTGGATTTGTTTAGATTAAAACTAGAACCTGTTTTATTAACACAAGAAGATAGGAATTTAAGTGAATTCAAGTTCCAAAGGGGTAGCTGTGTTAGTCTAATTCAGTAAAACAAACAAGGAGTCCTGTGGCACTTTTAAAGACTAAGTGCATTCAAGTATCCGGTCTCAAAGTCACAAAGGGTTACAAGAAAAATTAAGTTCCAAAGGGGTAGCCATGTTAGTCTATTGCAGAAAAACAAACAGAGTCCTGTGGCACTTTTAAAGATTTGTTTATCGCATGAGCTTTCGTGGGAGAAAATCCCACTTCGTCAGACACTTTGAAGATGGGAAATTTACAGAATGGGATGAGATTAAATGCAGGGAAGTGTATGATATAGGATCAGGTCAGGCTGTAACAGCAAATCAAAATAGATATTAGGAATCAAACACTGGGGAACAGCACATGGAGGAAGGTGAGGTGAAGTCACCTGTTGTAATGAGAGAAAAATCTGTCGTCCCTGTTCAACCCCAAGGCAACTGAGTTGAACTTGCATATAAATTAAAAAAAAAAAAAAATTAGAAGTGCCACAGGACTCTGTTTCTCTGAAACTGACTAACATGGCTACCCCTTTGGATTAAGAAAAATTATAAAATGTTTTCTAGTAGTTAAACCACAACAAGCTAGACTTGGTTCAAGGTATAGTCCTTACATGCTCCCAGCAACATGACTGACAAAATTCTCAGGTGAGGATCATCCCCCAGAGTCAAAGGGTCGGTTCTTTTGTCTTTGAAAGTGAGAGAGGAAACACCAGCCTTTGGAGTCTTCTGTCCCCCGTCCCCTTTTTTAAAAAATAATTCAGTTAACCTTAAGTAGATTTTTCTGAGGGTTACCCCTCAAAGCAAAGTTTATTAAAGAAGGTGACATGTAGTCTGGTGGTGAAGGAGGCTATATGTTCTTTCTTCTCCCCCGTCTACTGAAATGCAAATTTGCTTTGTCTCCTGCCATCTCCTCTCCCTGCTGTCTCAAGTTCCTAGTTTACTATTTATATATAAATTGTAAACAGGGCTTTTTGATGATGGTACTCAGGGATACCGAGTACCAGCACTTTTTTCACAGCCATGAGGCCTCGGCTCCTCCTGAGCACCGGCACCCTTTCCCCCCCCCCCCCCCCTTTAAATTAAACAAAAAATGCACTGGATGTAAACACATCTCTTCATTCAGAATACTTCTGCCTGGGCAGGGCTGTGGGATTTTGAACATATACTAAGAGTATTGTACAAGGAGATTTCATAACTTTACACATTATATTGGTACATACATTTCACTAGGATATTATTGATCAATGAGTTCTGAGTTTTCAAATGATACAAGGCATATTTTATACAAAGATTATTAGAATAATGAGTAGGGTGTGAATATAGAGTGCTTTTGGCCACATGTATGAAATCTCAGATAATCTGAGTTTCCACTGGCTGGTTATTTTAGTTTTATTTGCAAAATTGAAGAGCTTGAAAGGCTCTGTGAAGTGCTCAGTCTATTACATGTATCAAAGTAAAAGTGGCTTACATGGGGTAATGAACAGAAGAGAAAAACTAAGAAACACCATGTAAAATCCCTTAGCTAGAAACTACTTGGAATACCTAGACACTAGTTGCCTGAAGTCATTACAAATTGATAAACTGATTGCTTATTATTTTCCCTTCTCTGATGATGGATTTATTTTTTTAAGAGCTGACATGCACTCTGCTTTCTTATAACTGTAGACCTTGAAGTTAACCCAAAGCACATTAGAGATTCTCCTACAGGTTTAACAATAGCCACAGTGGAAAAATCAGGGAGCTAATGGTCCTTTTTCTTGTGTGCACAACTTACAAAGGAGTTCTGTGTACAGCTGATGGCACCGGGAAACTTCGGGATCTAACAATTATTTTCAGAGGTGATGAACATCTCTGAAAAGTCAAGTCAATCTTTCATCCTTATAGTTTTATTGTAGGAGAACATTCTGAAACCTTGAGTATATTTTTCAGAATTACTTAAGTCCCAATTTCACAAGTAACTTGGGTGCTTTTGAAAAAATTTCCCCTAGTCTCCACTTCCGTAAAGGGACACCAATGGTATCGCTTTGCTCACAGGGAATTTGGAGGTTCCAGGCCTAAGGAAGTTTGTATGCTTCACTCAGTATGGACAATGACATAAACAAGTTAAAGTCCATTTTTATTCTCTTTCAGATTCTCATGTACCAGACACTCAAGAGTGGGCTACACTACTACAACTCTTTCTTTAGGTTGAGCTGTAGCAGGTTATACTTTTAGCTCTAGAGGTCCCTGGCTCAATCCCTAAAGTGCTGACCAAAGAGCAGTCATGAAGCTAACACATATGTGCATTACCGCACTGCCCTTTCCGTCTTGCTAAATAGGTCGGGTTCCAAGCTACATCAGAGGTACATTTCAGTGAGTTCCGCTGTGCAACAGGTTGAATGAGAATTGTTGACTTGCACAGTGAGGCAATGATTGGATTGAAACTTTGGGGGAAGTTTTATTTACTTAAGAAGAAACTTTCCATTGAAATTTTAACAATTGTACCATTTATTCAAGTATCTTAAAAACTTAAAACCACACAGAACTTAAATACTTAATCAAATTGTATCTGGCAATATCTTCTAAAAATGTTTATGGGTAAACTTGCAATCTTCTTTCATATCTTATCATTCACAGTTTTGCTACCAGCATAAAGATGCATTTTCGGTTTATAGCCTTGAGGGAAAAGTCTATAAAAATATTCAGTCTTGCCAGTAATAAAACACGTCTACCCTCATAAAAGTGGTTCAAATCCAAATTGTCTCATTTTGCTTCCATTGAGCTCTTCCCTTTTAAGTAGTTAAATTAACTGTCTTCCTTTCCAGAAGGTTTTATAAGATGGAGCCATTTTTCTTTACAAGATATCATTAGGTCACATTGCATTCAAATAAGGGGCCAAATGAAAATATTCTATGGAAAATGCCCACAAATGCATGTTTTTTCTGCTGCTCAAAGTCAATACAACACTGTAAATTTTGACTTAAAGAGTACCTTATGTTAAGAAACTTCATGAATTTCACTGTTTCTTGAAAGCAACTGCTTCCAGCAAGGCAAACCAGCTGTCAGGCACATTGATCAGATATAAAAGACAAGTACCTTAAGTTAATCATTATGCATTGTTTTTAATTAAATTATAAACTTCATGCAGTTTTGTTATTTCAGATTATGTCAGACTGGAGTTAAAGCTTTACATTTCCATTGCTGACCCAAAATACAGAGTAAAGGTTTAAAGGATAAAATAGAAAATGGATGAGTATCCTAAACTAGTGGTGCTTTATATTGCTCTCAGGAGTCTCAAATTCAGCTCCCACTCCCTGCACTAGTAGAAACTAAGCCAAAGGATCAAAGGAATTGTGAGCATCATTGCACTGTATTATCTCTCTGAATGCCTCTATCATCACAGTATCTGAAACCCTCACAACTTTTACATATTTATCCTTACACGTCCCTGTGAGGAGGGAAAGTTCTGCTATCCCTGTTTTACAAAGGGGGAACCAAAGAACAAAGAGGCTAACTTGTCCAAAGTCACACACAAAGCCTGTGGGAGACCATGGTGCTCCCAAGTCTGAGGGAAGCACCCTAACCAGAGGGTCCTCTTTCCTTTCTGCTATTAAGAACCGGGATTGAAACAAATGAAAGCGACTATCTTGTTTTCCTTCTGTAAAAATATGATGGGGACAGAACTCCTTAGAACTCTGGCAAGATTGTAGCTGAAACTTCCCCACAATAAAAACTGATGACTGTCTCATTTTGGGGGCAACAAAATATTTCAAGATAGTAACTGTTCTGTTAACACATCACAGGGACATTTTAAAACTCATATTAATGATGTAGTTGGGCCATGTGATCATATGCCTTTCCAATGTATTCTCAAAGTCCCCATTCTGAAAGGTGTATTTATTAAACAAAATCATTAGCAATATTGTCAAGTTCAAGTCAAACCTTCTCAACAGGGTTGGAGGAGACTTCTTCTAAACTTACTGCCACTGGGTTACTTAACCAGGCCACACACACATCCTCTTGCTCTTGAAACACTCCTACTTGTTTTATATCTAAGTGAGCTACAAGACCTACTATATTACTGCTCGGTATTCAGAGAACCTGCTTAACCTTTTCCCATCAGGATCAGAAACTCATTAGTAGGATGGAGGAATTCAGACTTATACTGCCAGTCTTTTATAACTCCAACACTACATTTCTCAATATCCCTTATTCAGGAAGAAGAGATTAGTGATTTATCTAAACATTTATACTGGATTCATCACCTCAACACTGAGCAAGGTATGACTAGCTAGTGAATCTGGAACATGGACTGGATCACATGGAGTTTAAAATTTGCCAGCAGTTTAATCTTTCTAAAGTAGTAGAGTAGACAAAAACTCTAGTAACAACAAATGGAAGGCAATTCCTGTTGGCTGTGCCAATCTGGAAGGGAATTATTTCTTTCCTTGTGTCACAGGAATAAGTAATTGTGAAATTCAACCAGAAATAGCAATGGGTTTTGTTTCAAATTGTTCTGATACTGTTTCTAGGGCACCAAAGAAACTTAATCTGATCATTCTTGTCATCAGCTCTTTGCAGTGAAAAGCATTCAGCTGAAAACCAGGTGATGGATCTCCAGGTTTATACCTAAAATAGTTTTGTTAGTTGAGACTTGTACTGTAGCAGAGAAAAAAAGGAGATAGCTCCTTCACTGTAGAATTACAAGAAATGCCCATGCCATAAGTGACTGAATTTGATACCAGTCCTTCTCCAAAGATCAATGGCTATGTCTACACTTGTTATTTTAAGTCGACTTAGAGGGGACCGTACAAAATCATCTACAGTGGATGCCTAGGTCAACTTGTAGGGGCTAGGTGGACCTGGGACAAGTCCATGGTGGCGGGGGGGGGCACCCCTTGCCAAGTGCCAGGGGGCTCAGCCTTTGCCCCTTTGTACCTTGGTACAATGGGGCAAAGGGGGACAGGGACCCTGGCAGAGCATAGGGGCAGGGTGGGCAGGGCTCTGCCCTGCTCTTTGGGGGGCCATGCCAGGCTGTGGCTGTGCCAGCCACCCTGGCAGGGAGGGCAGTGGGGAAGCCCTGGAGCACCCTAAGTCGACTTAGAGTTGACTTAGGGCTACTCCACGTCTACACTGGCAAAGTCGACTCTCTAAAGTCCACTTAGCCAGCAAAGTCGACTTTCTAAAGTCGACTTAAAAGGAGGTTTAATAAAGTCGACTTAATTTTTCCTTAAGTCGACTTAAGCAGCTGCTTAAGTCGACTTAAGGAAAGTGTAGTGTAGACACAGAGTAAATTAAGTCGACTTAAGCAGGCTTAAGTCGACTTAATTCACAAGTGTAGATGCACCTAATGAAACCAGGGTATCTGATGATAACAGTACGGGGACAGAAGCACAGATGGAGTAATGTACTGTTGGCAGCAAATAATTGTAATGTCCTAACAACTCATGGATGTGCTGGTCTGATGGATGCACAGCATTCACTCCATGAAGTTCTAGCATCCAGTAGCATTGCTGAATCTGAGAGCAGACCATAAAAGCAGTCCTCCTATTTCAGCAAGGCAACCCAGAACTCAGTTTGGAGAAATTTATAGCTGTACACATTGCCTCCCAGGCTAGAAGTGAGATCAAAGGTTGTTTAGATTGTGAATGGGGCATTGAAAAGAAGACACATTGTCATAAAGGCTTTAAGATTCAGATACAAGATAGTCTCACTTTCTTCTTAGACAGCGAAGTCCATAAAGGCTCAGACTCATTTGACTTTGGTACCGGTAAGAAATTTATTAGACAGTAGTGGAGCCTGCACACTAACCAAATTACTATAGTACTTTTACCATGAAACTCTATTAGATTAAAAATCTACTTGGACTAAATTCTTTTGGACAGGTACCATCTTTTTAAATCTGTGTTTGTCCAGCTCCTAGCACAATGTGGCCCTGGTCCATGAGTGGGGCTTCTAGGTGCAACCACAATTCAAATAAATAACTCTAATGCTAAGTGGGCCCTGTCAAAGGAATCCATCCTTCCTAAGAGTGGGACAAATAATTCGTTTGAGGTTATAAGGGGAAAATAGCCATTCCTCTAGGCTCATTCTTGCGCCCTTACACAGCTAGTATGAGTCATCCATACAGGCCTCAATGTGCAAATAAGATTTGGCAACCTCATCCAAGACTATGATGAGTACTACCAGATGAGTACCAAGATCACACTGAACTTCATGATCCAGAGTCACTATCCAGACCCAACCTTTAGAATAAAGGCTCCTGCATGATCTCTCCAGTGTTCCAGTCACAACAGGTATTGGGAAAATAACCAAAACTCTGATCCCAGAATTGGTTCTCTGCTGGACACCCAAATCCTCAAGTGGCAGTGATACTCCATCCCCTTAATCATCAACTTGACAGGCAATTGGCGAAAAGCAACTATGCTGCCTAAGTGCCTGGAAAGGCAGCTCATAACCACAAATTGCTTATAATGTGAGGTACACTGTAACAAGTTTCATAAGGACCCACAAAAACAAATAAAGTGGAGGTCTCACATTCATTTCAGTTTTCTGATCAATCTACGTAAGAATTACCCAGGAATAAGGAGTGTCAAAGTAAATGACAAGGAGGCACAAACTCATATTCCTAGGACTTACTACTGCCACAAACCCCATCACTGCTTGCTTTCTATTAGAACTGGGAAGCTGCAGCAGTGGTTTTAAAGAGAAGATCCATCATAAAATTTCTTTAAAAAAATTCGTACAATGGCAATAAATCCCAGAATTTCCATTGAAAAAGAAATTAAATTTAAAATCCAAACATTAATAAACTAAAAAGTCTGAGACAAACTATTGAGTGTGTTGAGTTATTGCTGGCATAATGCTTTAATTCATCACTGTCTCCTGGTGCTGTGGAAGTTCTACTTGTCCAGCTTTTAGCATGTCTCAGAGACGTAGGCTGGGAAATCACAGAAGAAGAGAATATATTTCTCCTCTTGTGCGTAGTTTGGAGGTGACCAAAATTCACTCCTGTCAAAGAAAACTAGTTCAATTGAGCAGCTCTGAAAATCTCACCAGAAGAATTCCATTTTCCCTTACATACTGCAGAGAAATGACTTGAGAAAAGTGACTATACGCAGATATAAGGTTAATGCATAAAAATAAATTTGGTTTTACTTAAAAAAAAATGCTAAAATAGCAGCAAAAACCCAGCACATCCAGGATGATCACAAATCAGAAATATGCCTATGTATTTGGAATCCATTCTGTTTTCAGCTGATATATACAAAGAACAGAAATTTGAAACACATTTAGGCTAGTCACCATTGATGAAAAATGTGAATATTTGTTCATAACTATGATACAGTAGCATCTGTGTGGTGGGACACATATGTTTTGTTCTTTGCACATCAGCTGAGGTACCAGAACTGTGTATTTTGATGTTCAATATGCCTGAATGTTTGAACTCATTTGTTCTCATGCATTAGGCAAATAAGGTTTCACTTTGTTGTATATTTTCACTATAGTGATATCACTCAAAGATATGTACCTTGCAATAATTGCCTATTATGGAGCCAGATTTACAGATAGCCTTACTCAATAAATAATCCCAAAATAAATGGGATTACTAGACAGAATAAAATACCAGAATCTGGTTCACTGTGTATGGAGTATATGGATGTGGATGAGAGTCTGACACATGCAGGATCAGGAAGCTGATAGAACCCAACTTCCTGTTGCTGCTATGTGGGGCCAGTAAATTTAATTTCTGTGCAGTCCACGCAAGAAATCATATTACATTTTTACCTGGGTGACTAGAAGTAGCGTGTCAAGGAATGCACAGTGGCAGCTTTGTTGTTCAGGCGTCTATATTTTCCAGCATTTTGGAGCTTTTGCAAGAATAGGTGCAAAATTAGAGTAAATATTTAAGTAACATATTTCCTTTTCAGTATACTGGATCCTGTGTTACACTGAGATGAGCACACACGTCCCTCACTTTGAGAATATATTTTCAGAATAATTAATATTGCATTATTATTAAGGAGATGTTGCTTACCTTGTATAGTAATTGGAATTACTTGAGATGTTTGTCTCTGCTGATGTTCCATTTCAGATGTGTGTGCGTGCCCCATAGGCCTTTGATCAGAGATTTTCATTATTAGAGCCCGTTCAGTTCATGCCACCCTTCCTAATGCCCTATATTGAGGATATATAGAGCTGCACAGGCAAACAATGCTCATTTCCTTCTCCACTGCAAACTCCTGTAAGACAAAACTCCGAAGTAGAGGGGCAGGAGGGCAGGTAATGGAGCATTCAGAGGGACAAACATCTTAAAGAACTCCAGTTCTTACTGTGCCAGCTAATTAACCCCTTCTTCAAGTAACGTTTCTATGGTGCTCTATTTCAGCCAACTCAAAGCAGCACTCCTTAAAGGAGATGGGTAGAGCCCTGTGCGGATACAAATATGTGGATCCACATCTGATCTGCATCTGCAAGAAATGGTCTGCCAATATCCGTGTTGTATCCGCGGATGCGGATATAATGCGGATATCCACATATTTGCAGGGCTCTAGCCATGCACATATAAAAATATGTGGATCTGTATCTGATCTGCATCTGCAAGAAATGGTCTGCGGATATCCACATTGTATCGGCGGATATGGATATCCACGGATATGCAGGGCTCTAGAGATGGGAGCTTTGGAGCTGAATCTAAGGCTGATGAAAGAAATGTAGTAACAACAGCAGTATTTGACCTGGAAACATATACCAGAACATAGTGTTTGAAAAAAAGTAGGAACTGAAGACCAAGATGAAATGCTGCAAGTTTTTGCAGTTGGTACATATTTTAAACAGTGCCATGAAAACTGACTGAGGTCTTGTAGAAATCCACTTGGAAAGTATTTGAGTGGAAATAATGGATCTTTTGGATGTGCCTGCAAGCAAAACAGTCTGGGAAACTTTCTAATGGGTTTGGTTCTGTCCAGATAGAAGAATAACATCTTTTTTAATATCCAAAGTGAACTAACTGGGTGATGTGCTTTTTGCTCTGAAATCGCCTGATGTTAAACAAGCTGCTGTTTGTAAATGACACGGCATATGTCTCTAAGTCACTTGAGGAATTGCAGATCATGATGAATAAGTTCTGAGATGCATGTATCAAGTTTGGCATAGTAATCAGTATTAAGAAAAGAGTTATCAGGTCACGGCATGCTAACTCCCCACCTAAAGTCTACATCAGTAATGAAGCTCTGGACAACATGGTTCATTACTGCTATATTAGCTCAACTTTAACCAGCTCATCTAGCCTTGATATACAACTCAACATGAGAATCAGCAAACCCTCTGTCCCTTTTGGCAAAGTTACCTCACGTATCTGGAACAACAAACTGCAGACCCTGAATATAAAGGTGTCTGTTGATCAAGCTTCCGTCCTCAGTAATCTCTTCCACAGCTATGAATGCTGGGTCATTTACTCAAAGAAGGAGCGGAGATAGAGCAGTTTCCACCTTTGCTGTCTCAGAAAAATCCTTTGAGTCTCTTTGGACCCAAGGATCACTAACAAGAAATTGATCCAATCCCCACCATTTTTCAGATTATCAATTCACAATTTTTTTGGTAAGATTTTGGCTTTGACCCATATATATATATTGAAAAGTCTCATGGGACATGACAACCATTTTCTACCTACATCAGCTTAATAGTTTGGTCAGCCTCAAACTGTCTTTTGTCCCTCAACTTGGCTCATTGCTCAGACTCTTCTTGTTCTGGCTGTCATCTGGCCCTCACAATTCTGGCAATAGTTTTTCCACAGCTCATACTCTTTTCCCCTCCCTTCTGCATCCTCTGTGGCAGTTTCTTCCATTTTTTCCCCACTGTGAATGAAACAAGTGGCTGCTGGAGCACAAGTTTAAAATCTAGGTGTGCAGCATCTACATGTCCCTTTCTCTTACTCTATTCTATCTCTCCATCTATCTCCTTTCTTTAGGTTCACGCCATGCCCCACATTCCTACCCGATCTTTACCACCACTCACTCTCTGCTTGTACTTTCCCTCTCTCCATCTTGTGCCCCCCTAATTCTCAAGATGGGCACATGTGCATGTGCACACTTGTTTAGAAGAAGGGATAAAGTTACCATCCCTTGTAATTTTCTCGACCCTTTTTTTTACTTCATCTAGAATATAAATAAGGTAGCAATTCTAAAGAAGAGCCATTTTAACCAAAGAAAAATTGCCTTAATTTATGATATACTCAGCCCAGACAGCTACAGTCTCATCTTGAAAATTTTAAGCCAGTTAAACCGAAACGAGCAAATCACTTAAGTACATGCTTAACTTTAAGCATGAATCCCATTGACTTCACTTGTGTCAGCCACATTTCAAGTTGTATGATGTGTAGGGAATGGCTCATGTAATTAAAATTAAGGGTATGCCTAAGTGCTTTGCTGGACTGAGGCCAGGGTGATTGCAAAGCTGTTCATGCCTCATATGTACCCATGCTAAGGAAGAATACCACTTGAATGCTGCAAATCCCCAGGTTAATTAAAGCCACATCTGCAGTTGGAGCAAGATTTGTGATTCCCATCTCACATGGGCAAACCTGTGCTAGCTCTCATCGAGATAGGCACAAAAAATCATAGTGTAGCCAGAGAAGCATGGGCAGTGGTTGCATGAGCTAGCTGCCTTGAGAACACCACCTAAACCCTGCTGGTATATACTGGAGGGCCCCATCTTGTAACACCAATACCTGTGCTACTATTATTAGTGTGCTAGCTCATAGCTCAAATGTAGCCTAACTGGAAACAAGTTGGAAGGGAGATGTCAAGTTTTAAAGCACTGCCAGCTGATACCTGAACATATAAAAGATCAATTCTTTACATTCATAGCCTGGTATCTTCCTCTACAGCACTACTGTAGTGAGACAGTAGTTTTTTTCTGTGCACAAAGATTTCCTAATGATGCGAGTGAGGATGTTAGAAAGATTATGTTCAGAAGTGCCTTAAGGTAACACATTCAGACCCACCCAACAGGTTAACTGGGGGTAAACAAGTTCCAAAGGGGTATCTGTGTTAGTCTAGTCTTTCTCCCACAAAACCTCATGCAATAAATAAATTTGTTAGTCTTTAAAAGTGCCATAGGCCTCCTTGTTTGTTTTGGGGAAAACAGGACAGATTAAATAGCCTTGCCAGGAAGCAGGTCAAAACATATTTTGGAAGGAGAAAGGGATGTTGCTCTTCTGAGGGCAGTCTGCTGCGAACTAAGACAGAACAAAGCAAAGGTGCAGACATGGGCTCCGACATAAGAGCTCACCATGGTCTAGCTTTAACCCTTGTAACTTATGGGTCATTAGCACTCATTCTGTAAAAGTAGGGCCAAAACTGAGATTGAGTCTCCATTGGACAAAGCACTGTATAAACACAGTAAGAGACAGTCTCTGCCCCAGAGAACTTATAACTAATGTAGACAGAACAGGCAAAGAGTGGGAAAGGAAACAGATGCATGGAGGTGAAGTGACTTTGGAACTGCAGGAGCATCTGCATCAGAGTAAAAGTAACTGGATTCCTCCATTTCTATCTGTTTAGCTCCTTTCTTCCCTAAATAATCCTGATGCTGTTTAACTCTAACTGTTCTCATTTAAGTATCATATACTAAGGGAACAAGAACTAAAGATATGCATAGGAAGCAAGGAAAGCTCTGCATTTGGTGAAGAGCAAACAGATGAAGTGAGTATATAGCAGCAAAGGAGATTTAGGTTAGACATTAGGAAAAACTTCCCAATTTTGAGTAGTTAAGCAAAAGAAAAAATTATATAGTGAAGTTATGGAATCTTCATCACTGGAGTTTTTAAGAACACAGACAAAAAGCAGTCAGGAGTAGTGTAAATAATATTTAGGCTATGTCTACACTGATGGCAGCGAATTTACCACCATCAGATTGATATATCCAGACCGACTGAGCAAAAGTGGAGACCCGCTTAGTCCACACTACTAACCCATCTCCACCAGGTAAAGTAACACGCTGTTGATGGGAGAGCATTTCCCGTCAGCATAGCAAACTGAAGACACCACGGAAAGGAGCACTTAGGAAGTCAATGGGAGATAAGCCAGCTACTCTATGTACTTGAGTATCTCCCGTCGACTGCCAGCAAATTTGGCGACAAATGGAGACATAGACTTAGTCCTGCCTCAGTGCAGGGGACTGGACTAGATGACCTATCTAGCTCTTTTTTTCCAGTCCTACATTTCTATGATTTTAAATCCACTGTTCTACCAGTTCAAAAGTCACACAAGGAGCTCAAAAGAAGTGGACAGCTGATCATGCTGGCATGGAGGAAGTCCTCTGATATTAAGGGATGACTAGGATATGATGACCCAGTCTTGCAATTTGTCTTAATAATTAGTCATTTGTTACCCAAAAAAGCACTGAAATAAATTGAGAATTCTTTCCAAAAAAAACCAAAAAAAAAAAAACCAGCGATGTAATATGACTTGGAGAGTGGAAATCCAGATTATATTACATGAACTGTTATCTTTCTCCAGTAATGTACTTTACTCTTCCAAAAAGTAGTATATGTAGAACCTTGTTTTCCCTGACTTTTTTTTTTTTTAAACACTTCTCAAGCCACTCTCCTATTTTGGAGGTCACAGATATTCTTCATAGGCCCAGTTTTTGGTGTGGTAAATTGGTATGGCACTCAACGCCAATAAACACCTGGGAATAGAATTGCTACATTTCTCTGAACACATGCCATGTGTGTATGGGGCCCTAAAGGAAAAACAGCAGCGCTGAGGGAGCATGGATCCTGGCTCACATGGCTATGCTAGGGTTCACATCCATGAAAGTATTTAGACTCTACCCTCCCTCCCCCCCAAAAAAAACCCCAATGGACATTTGAAACCTACATATCTTTGTGGATGTGGGCATACACACACATACACACATTTATTATAAAAGCCATGTTAGTGACTTGGTTTTCATTCCTCTTCTTTCTTTCCTCAAATAGCTCAGTTAATAAACTATACGGACATCATTGCTGTCTGATCCTTTCCCCCATTTTTATTGACCAAAGTCATAAGGATTCTACACAAGCCTCTCTCAGGCATCAATATCTAAAAATAATTTTAGAACATTTGCTGTGACTTGCCAAGTCACGATCAGTTATACCTAAGCTACCATTAGTTTTGAGTTCTTGAGAAGGATGGACAAAATGATTTAATAAGATTTTTTTCAAAAATTTCTTAGTATCTGTCAATGAAGTTACTCTACCATTCCCATGATATCAGTGTAGAGGAAGCAAAGCTTTAGTTGACTACTGTGGGAAAGAAATGAAAAATAGCTGGAAATACGGGGCGATGGGGATGGGAACCTCTTAAACAACCCTTCAAATTTCTGATAAAACTGCTTTTGATATCACTCACTGTTTACTGGGAATCCATTATCCTCACTCTGGGGAGCAGCTGCCTCTATAGTCATGCAATCTCTTGGCCTTTCAGAACAGTTTAAAGTGAGATGGTTACATGCATTTTGGTAATGTCTACAAAAGTTATTTTATTACTTTGTTTGGCTTAATGAGTGCAGCTGCAGGAACAGATTCATATCTTAGGAAAGCCTGAAAAGCAGCATTTGGGAAGCAAGCAGCTTGGATTTATGCTGTTAAGACAAGAAAGATACTTGGCATATGTATTGACAAGCTGAACTACCAACTTGCTGAGTTAACAGCTGCTCTCTGTAAATTTGATGGGAAAAACAGATGTCTTTTCAAGTGGAGGATAAGTCTGTATGGTGACAGGGAGAAAACACCACCACCAGCTTTAGGATCAGTTTGTTATGCTGTTCTAAGACTAGATTTTTGGGAACATTGTTATCCCTTTGGATAGCTTCAATCTTTAATTGCTCTGATATTTCCAATGTGCATCTTTCTTCTCATCACTCAGTGACAGTGCTCAGGCTGCTATCTTGAGAATCCAGACAGGAACTTCAAAACCAGGCCACTGAGGGACTGAATTACTCCAGCAAACTTCAACTGTTTAAAACCAAGCATTGTCAAAAATGTCTTTACAAGTCTGGATGTCCTGAGGACATCAGAGCTCAAAGAAGCCGTAGCTTTGTTATGTGAGGATCTTTGCTATCACTCAAGGGCAGTGTTTTGTTTAAAAAAAAAAAAAAAAAAGAAAAGAAAGGGGTGCTGGTACTTGGCCAGGGACCTGGGGCCACATCACTGTGAAAAAAAGGTGCTGGTACTCAGTACCCCTGAGTACCATCACAAAAAGAAAAAGGTGCCGATACTCAGGGGTACTGAGAACTGGCACCATCACAAAAAAAGCCCTACTCAAGGGCATTAGAATTTCTCCCTCTCCAGAATACATCTAGGTTGTCCAAGGAACAATCCCACCAGATTTCCCCTTATATTTTTCGTTGGGTTCAAAATCCTGCTGCCTGACTGATGAAAACATAGGTTTTTATATCTAGCCAATGATCATACAATTTGCCTCTGATGTTTCTTGTGTTTTCTTGTTAGGAAAATTCTTAATACAACAATAGATATTACAAGATAGATATACAAGCTAGAAGCTTGGTATTTTGCAATAAATACCAATCTAATGATCAAGAACTTCACATTGGACTTCATTGGCAATCGCAAAAAAGGCTACTGGAGGAAGACTGAAGCAACATTAGCTCCATAGCAGTGATGGAGGGTATTTTAAGAAGGCAATAAAAGGCTGACATGGGGGGCTGATAAAAGCCTCCCCATCAAGATTACGGAAGCCAAGGTAGCTAGTTCTGTGTAATTCCCCCAGATACCACTTCCTTGCATTGCCATGGATGTTAATGAATGAAACATGCCATGCCGAATTGTTACACAATGCTGAAAGAAAGTCACTTGATGAAAATGATTTGCATACAAGACTAGAAAATCTTAAGAATGACAAAACTCTTGTCAAGACATAAATGCCGAGACACTTTATTCTTTTTCTAGTTAAATCAGAGAACTGTAGATGAGTGGCCTGAAAACTTCTGAACAATTCAGTGTCAGAAATTCATTAGAAAACATATTCTGGTTGCAGAAATTCATTAGAAAACATATTCTGGTTGCAGAGTTACCCCAGTTTGCCCTACTTTAGACTGCTAGATCTCTCTGTTCAGTCTGAAATTAAGCATGTCCCTTCAAATTTCAATTAGCAGATAGCTCAATTTAATGGATTTTTAGGATTTAAAAAGCCAATTAGACATATTTTTTCCCACCTGCAATGTGCACCTGGCATTGTTCCCTGGCTATCCAAAAGTCTATTTTCTGAAGGTTTGGGGTGTCTCAAACCAGTAGGTTTAAAGAGATTTATACTATATTATCCCTACAGTCAGAACAAATATTTATGACCAGAGTTTCAAAGGCATTTAGGTATCTAAAGATACAAATAGGTGACTGGTTGGATTTTCAAAAGTTTAGGCATCTATTTTTATCTTCAGATTCCTACATAACTTTGAAAAATATGTCTCAAAAACAAGATTAAATAGTGTCTGCAATGCTGCGTTGTATAATGTTCATATTTAAAGACTTGTAAACTGATCTGTATTTTAAAATAAATGTTAGCTAAAAATAATCACTTGAATTCTATATAAATTATTTAAAACCACAAAAAAGTATAAGGAAGCTGTTTATTGTTTTAAAATCATTTCACATTTTGTTGAACCTAACTGATCACTGAAGGCAAGAACAAACGTTCTGAGAATAATGTAGGAAATTGAAAAGAGTCCTGGTGTGTACTCTTGAGTTTTAGGATCAGATTCTCATTTACACTAGGTCCCTTTATGCCACTCTGATAATATAAGATCAGGTGCAAGTTATATTTACATCCACTTTAAAGTCTCTTTGCACCACCAAAGAACCATAAGGAAGCCTTAGTGTAAATAAGAATAAGGCCCTTGATGCAGAGTTTAGATTGAACCAAAAAGGCTCTTTCAGTTCTAAGTGTTCATGTATATTTTACATACACATGCAACATTTTTTTAAAACTTTTACTTTCATTTAGTATCCTACTACATGTATAATCCTATTGTCTTACAATGTGACCAGGGCTATCAGAACCCGGCCCAAAATGATGGGTTAAAATCTTCATTCTTTGCTGAATTTGTTTTGGTAAGGATTGTAATTCCTTCTCTGCTGTTATTGAAATAATGACTGCACAACTCTTCTCATTTGGGACCTGATGTCTTTGAAACTAGATACATTTTTTGCTTCCATATTGGGAAGAGATGACCTTTTAACTATTCAATTGTGTGAGCAATAATTTCAATGCTGTTCTAGCCCACCAGTTACACATAAAATATGGCTCTACTCTAAAACTTAGAAAAATAGCACCTTCTCACCCATGTGGATTAAAATACATATATCATCATGGCTTGTTCCCATTAACCATTACACATGCTCACAATATATACTTGTGGTTTGAATTTCAAAGGATGCTGAGCATGCACCTTTTTTGTTTAAGTCAACAGAAGCTGTATGTGTTTAGCATTTCCTAATCTTAGGTCATTAGTGATTAGAATAACAGTAGTTAAGTCATCATGTATGTCCAATTTGGACACTACAATTGCCCCAAACTCCCAGGTGACCTCAAATCACTAAGCACAGAGTGAAGCACAACCCTGCTCAACTGTGCTTCAGGCAGAGGAAGGGCAAGTTTTTGAATGCTGTACCCCTGGCAATCCTTCAGCGCCTCAGACTCTGATCTGAATGATGAACTGCTCATCTATGACTGTTAGAAGGGAAGAAACTGGAAAGAGTACCAGATTTAGATATACAGATTGAGAGTGACAAGGGAGGATGGTTGAAGGAGGATGTAGTTATATAATATACACACAAATAATATTACAAAGACAAACCATAAAGCAATGGAGGTCAGTTAAATGTTAGGCAGGAGCATTAAAGGTCAAGGGGGAGAAGAAAAAGTAAATTAACAATGGGTTTTGATGAATATAATTATTCTTATAAATGAAGTTTATTTATGTACCGCTCCGGATGGAAACAGGAGAGGGTAAGAGTGTGGATGAGCAAAATGTGTATGCATGCAAATACATGATACATTGAAAAATAGGCAGGATATAGACAGATATATATAATGTTTTTGTAACCTTGGTCTTCCCTCCCCTATTTTGAATTTTGGAAACTCTTGGAGATAGGTACTTTTTCCTTTTATGTAAAAAGCCTGGCACATTTTGGGATGCTGAAATATAAAGAATGATTTGTAAACTAAGGACTTCCTTAGGAACAAACTGGAGTGATGTATTTGGCAGTTCTTTTTCTGCTTCTTTCATGGTTCTAGAGCTGATACAAATACCTACCACCTTAGCATTCATCAGACAGTAGATACGGAGGTCAGGGAATACGTTTGTTCATGGACAGACATATCAATCTCTACCCATTTAAGACAATCAAATTAAATAACACAACCCTAGGAACATTTACCACAAAGTGTTTTCATCGATTCAGCCAAGTGAAGTTACATGAAGGTTGCCTAGAGGCCATATTGTACACAAGGTTTTAGGAAGGCTTTTAGACTGTTCATTTTCACATCTCTCCTTTTCCTGTATCTGCCTGATCAGTACTACAGTACAAAATTTCACAGATATTCATCTATCTGCAAATTTCTCAGTAAACTGTCTTAACTTTAATGTCTTCATGAAATACTTGAAACGATACTTTCACTAGTCCACCTTGTAAAGTTATTTACAACTTTATCAGGAAAAGTTAGTCTTCAGCTATGTAATTGCTGAGAATGAACATGGAACTCAGATGAGCAATTCTCTGTCTTGTTCTTGCTATTGTTGGGCCACCACCCCATGTGCCTCTTTGTGGAAGGGTCTGGTGCTTCAGCCACTCTACCTTGGCTTCCCAAATTGAATTTCAGCCCACTCTGGTAGTTCATGACTCAACCCTATAGCCAACTCACAACAGAAGTTCAACCCCTCACCTTCTGTGGAAGCAGAGTCTAAAGTCACAGTTCCAAGGCAAACACTAAATAAAGGTGTTTTTATCTCTGGGGTTAGTTTTCAGCCCCTCTGAGGCTATTCAACCACCCACCTTCTAGTCTCAACCCTCAGACCCCGAGGCTTTGCCTCAGGTGGAACACCCCCTGCCATGACTGGCTCAGCCACCATCAGTAGGTCCCTAATAAATGCAATAGTCTTGTGTCAGGCCCATCTTCCCTTGAGGGAGACTCTGACTGGCCACAGTTCTATTCAGCCCTTGACCCCAGCCAGGCTTGTATCCCCAAGAGCAGTTATTTTTTTCTCCTTTGTAACCTGATACAACTAAAGAACTTTATGCAAGACACACCTTACAGTATGGGGCTGATTGAGTTTATAGCAGTTCACTCATCTGTTGATACTGGACGCTTAGTGATGAGTGTGATCAGTGTACCAGTGACACATGGTACTCTCGATTTGCAGATCAATAAGGTTTAATGTGCAAGGTTTTCTATAGATATTCTAGTTATATACAAAGCCTAAAATTAACTACAATATATCATACTCACTAAGCCTGGAGAGCTAAGCTGTCACTCAGAAAGACGTATACCGGACTGGCTTTCATCAGAGGCCCTGTCGGAGTCAGTGGTCTCTGGTCCAACTGGCAGCACCTCCCACAGAATCAGGTGTCGATGGAGCATGCCACTTTGTGTAAATAATAACTTTTTATACACTTCCATAAACAGCTTTCACCTAATTACCTCTCTACTCATCATCATATATGTTAATTACCTAAACCAAATTCTTATCTTTAACTATATTCCATTCTCACCATGATAACTGTGGTCATCAAAAGAACATCTGGTAAAGGATAGGGCAATGAAAAAGTGTACCCCAGACATTCAAGGACAACTTGTTCCCATCACCGTAATCTACGTGCAGCTTCAAGCATACATGTTGTATGTTTCATCTTGTTATGTGCCCTGGTAGTATGCAGAAACTCCGATATCTACAAGGTTACTTAGTGAACCTATTCAACTCTGCCAACCTGAAGATGTCAGCTACAGGGGTCAGAACAGCCAAGCAAGCAACTGAAGTTATGCTAAGCCTATAGAACAGTGGTCAGGCCATTCAAATTGCACGGGGCTTCCAACATAACCCTTTGCAACACCTGGGGTTTCTAAACCCCCATCACACATGCATTTAGTTTATCCTCTACATCTAGCATTGGAGCCCCATGTATTATGATTCTTAAATGAAAACTCCCCATGTCACAGAATTCTGCTCTAAAACATATGCTTTCATTTAATTAAAAAAAAAATATCAAGCTCTCATGGTTCTTAAAATCTTAAAGCTGCCAGATAAATGTGAATCCTACTAATTACTTTGCTGATTATTTTAGCAGAAGCATTCAGCCAATATGCTTATCTCACAGTAACAAAATATTTCCTCTGTCTCCCAAAGTCCACTTCTGAGCTTCCAAAACCTTCAGTTTCTCCCAGGGATAACTTTTATGATTAAGCAAAACAAACAAGGAGTCCTGTGGCATTTTAAAGACTAACAAGTTTATTTATTGCATGAGCTTTTGTGGGTATAATCCTGCTTCATCAGATACATTGAATAGAAACTATAGTATGTAGGTGAATACATAAATGTGGAGAAGAGCAAGTCACAAGGTAATTTCAGACTTTTTCAGCAAACCAAGGAAGTTGTTTTGATTCAAACAGTGTGGAACAATAGATGAGGAGGTGAGAATGTGAATCACCTTTGGTAATGAGTTAGCCATTCCAGGTTCCTATTCAAACCTAGTCTGATGGTGTCAAATTTGCATACGAGTTCCAGGTCTGCAGTTTCACGGTGGAGTCTGGCTTTAAAGATTTTCTGTTGAAGCACTGTAACTCTCATGTCTTTTACAGAATGCCCAGGAAGGTTGATTCAGAGATTGTCAATACAAAAAAACCTGTGTAGTCGTCAAAAATTGAAAATGGTAGAACAGTATGAAATACACTGATTTCAATATAAAGATAAATGATACAGGATACACTTTACTGATTTTATCAGTCAATTTCCTGTTCAATAGTATGCTCACACATATCTCCCCATCCATTTTACAATGTAAATAAAGCTTCCACAGAATTTCCAGTCTGTTGTATCAAAATGCCACAGAATTTGGTTTCAGTTTTTGTGAAGAACACAGGGGATTGTTTATAATAACCTGGGTGCCTCCTGGTTTGTGGACTGAAATTAGGATGGTGGTTTTGATTTACCATGTCCTAAATGGGATGGAAGTTTGCTATTTACTACACCACCCTTTTGTGACATCCTTCTAGTCAGTAGAGATGCCTGATTTGAAGCTCCATCAGGGTAAGAGGGAGGGAGAGTTTGGCAGGGTGATCTCCAGCGAACCCTATTTATTTATTTACCATATTTTTAAAATATAGTTAAGGGTACTCAAGGCACTCGACAGACACTCTTACTATAGACAACAGAGTCTTGTGGCACTTTTAAAGACTAACAGATTTATTAA